>PCFV01000649.1:0-18433 GCA_002812785.1 Phytophthora litchii | reverse complement strand
TATCGCAGATTTGGTGTGCGCAGTATGATTTCCAGTGACGGCAACCGATTTACCTGGCGCTCTACTGAGGACGAATAGAGTTTTTGGCCTACATCTACATTCTACTGGAACGGCAATATATAGATTACAGCTGCCAAAGCAAGCAACAAAATATGACAGAATTCGAATGTGTACAATTGCAGATTTGCACATACAACGAATAACTCGCACGAGATATGCCATGGTTATCCCGAAAGCTGGGGAAGTTATACACTCGCAGGCCAATTGAGATGGTGGGCCATTGCAAATTTAGTTTGTTCACCTGGTCAGGCCATCGGTGAAGAAACACGAGTAATTTATCCGCTCCAAATGAGGCATCCTCTACAACTAGAGCTGCAGCTGTGTATTCATATACTATCACAACACCGAAGGGAAGCGTTACCAAAAGTGACAAGTCTGAATAGCGTACAGTACCCACAACGTTGGTAGACAGGCTTCGGACATTCCAGACATCTTACAACCGTTAAAAAAGCTAAACAGATAAGTCTGACTCTCTCAGTTAGCGATTGCAGCCAACTTCGTCCGATTAGAGTGTTCATCGAGATACTCTAATTGAGAAACTACACAGCACGAATCAACGACAGCATCCTAATTTCAATTGAATCGAAGTAATATCTGATGTTTTCGCATCTCGGTCATCCATTTCGCTAGAAGCGGGTTCACTGACTGCGTGACACTTGATGTACGCATCGTCCTCGCCACTTTCTTTTAGGTCCTGCATTCCCTTGTGCACTGTTTCAGTTAGGCCGGGAAGAGAGAATCTCTTTTCTCTTCATTCAGAAGGCCCAGAATCTTCTCATTTAAGACTGCAGATGCTGGACGACGGCACAAAGCATTCTCCTTGTAATTTTCGGAAATTGCAGAAGCTCTTTTGGCCCTCATACACTCTGAGTCATAGTGTTCACGTTTGCCTTGAGAAAAGAGTCTATCATCTTCTGGAAGATGTCACCAATTCGATGTGTGAGTAGTTGAACGTGGCGTTTCCTGAATGTGTCCGAATATCAGTATTAAGCGCGCTAACATCAATTGATCTACTCCGAGATACATTTCTCTTTGGAGTTCATGTACATGTAGCGTTAAACTACTACCCCCACCCGTAAAGAATAGTTAACCGCTTTACAGATGCATAATTTGTGCTAACGTTATTATTGCAGACGACTATGTGTCAAGTTGAGTGAGCAATGCAACGCCACGCCGGATCCAGTGCTTTTGTCGATGTTCCTCACTCATGGGCAATCGAACAGACATAACGAAGTTTGTCGAATGACCAGTTGTTGATAATGTTCCCTGGCGCTTGGATGTTTTGTACACTGGGCAAAGGTACACATGTGCTGTACCTTTGGGGTCTGTATCCTCAATCGGTTCGATCTGGTCACGAGCCTTCGGCAATAGATGTAATACTGGTAATGGCACATATAACTCGCGAGGCTTGGATTCAGCGAGTGTGTGCGTAGTGGCGTCCCAACGTGCACCCTCCAGGAAAAGGCCATCCACAAAAGCACCATCTTCTGCTGGTTGTGTAAGTTCCGATGCTGGTTGAGCAAGAACCACCATGTCGTAGCCTACCTGGTCAATAGGAAGTTTATGCTTACGAGCATAATTTTGCTGGGTTCCAGTGATAAATGCCTGCGTGAAGAAGAAACCCGAAATCCAATACACAGGAGGTGCTGCACCACGTGTTATCCAGTTTTGTAGGAATGCCAAACGAGCCAAAAAGTCCGTGACCCAGCTACCAAGCGGCTTGAGAGACGGATAAGCAAAGGCTGACCAACGTGCTGGCACATGTCCATTCACCATACTGTTTCCCATAGCTTCCAGCTCAGCTGACATCACCACTAGCCCCTTGATAGCCTTTTGTATCTCCACAAGCGAAATTTGTAGTAGTGCTAACAACCGGTTAAAGCGTCCAAGTTCCTGTGTCAACACAGTGTTCATCGACTCGGAATAAGACACTGGGAATGCAAGTTCGGCCTTCTCGATGTCGAATAAGGGGGGTAGTTTTGCCGCGATATCACGTGCTGTTTCGTCCAGCACTTCATCCCACGACTTGGCTGCACCACCTCCACCAGAAGCACCTCGTGGCTGTAATGATAGCGCTGATTCCAAAAGCAGATTCGTCTCTGCAATGGCTGTGGAGATGTTGGCGTTGTCATGCAACCCAAATACTTCTGGTCCTTCGTTCATCGGTAGCTGGTCAATGTAGTTCAGAAACACGGATAACGAACCATCCGCTTGTGGAGCGAAGTACAAACCCGATGGAGAAAAAGTGTAGCTGTCTGATAGGATATCGCGTGTGTAAAAGTCCGAGAGGATCGTAATAAGACATCTTCGATCCTTGTCATCGGTGACACGACCACCGTAATTGCACTCACCAGCAAGGTAGGCCAACGCAGCATACGGGATAGGATCATTTGGTTGCAAGTCATCCAGAGAAATCTTGAGTTGATCCTTTGAAATGGCCAAATCCGATGAAGAGAACACGTAGCTGATGTTCCAGCCTAATGGACCAAACTTGGTTCTCTCGCGCACCACTGCGTGGAAGAAGCAAAGACCAAACAACAGCTTCTTGAACTCACGTGGTCGCTTACAGTTTGCTACCCACTGCTCATCGATTGTCAAATATGACCCCTTCAGGTTCGCTCGCATGCCTTTAGGTGGCTCGTTGGTCATTTTCACACCGTGCTGAAGAATATATGACGGGAATGCACGCGTTGGCTCACTCGTAAGCCAGAGCCTGAAGCTCGCATGCACACGATCAGGTGTAATCTCCTCGCAGATCTTCTCAAGAGTTGGCAGCCAGCTCACAGATAAATGACAATTCTGTAGACACACCCAGGTTCCGTTATCGATAGCCTCCGCAATGGCATTCTCAGCGAGCGGCCCTTGTCCTTGACCTAGAGAAATAGCCACAAACTTCTTGTTGAAACCTAGTTCTGCTGCCAACTTGAGTAGCTCCGACATCGGGTCTGCACCTGGTGTCAACACGAAGATAAGTGGTGTTGAACAGTTCGAGTCGTCGAATCCTGCTTTCAGGTCGAACGGCTGAGGCTCAATGAAGCGCTGTCCCATTTCGGTGGCCACAAAGGACATGACAGCCGGGATCACTTTATCAGGTCTCAAACAGCGCAGGACAACAATACGTTGGAACGCGTCCAGCGAAGCAAGTGACGAGATATCCCCCAAAGTCTCTGCTGGATCGGTTGAGTTGTAGGAAACCTCCCATAGTCCCAACTCCGTTGCAAATGCATCGCTAAAACCAACGAAAGAAGGTAGCGCATCCAATCCGACAATATTGGCCCATGTCTTGTCGTTGAGCCATGCTTCAGAGCCTGCAGGCTTTGGCTTCTGCACGTCCATCTGCGTATTACCCGTGAAAAAATAACGTAGCTCTGTACTATCGATCGTACCTTTACCCACAAGGATTTTAATTGCCAGCAGGAAAGCAAACAATAGTTTGTCTTTCTCGAAGAGAGATCGACACACGTTCTGGTACAAAATGAACGTGAACGCGTCGTTCAGATTGTCAAGTCGAGTTGCAAGCACAGAAGAACTTTCAGCTCGGCTGATTGAAAACACGAAGAGATTGATAAACCACTCAAGCGCGTACTGGTACATCGGATCAATGACTGTGAGGTCAGCGATACAGAAGAAAAGCTGTGAAGCTCTGAAAGCCACAGGCAAATAGCCCTGACGTTTTTCAGCGATCATCTGCTGCGTCACTGCAGCCTCACGAACTTTCTCCTCGATTTTGTTAGCTGTAATCTTTGATGCGCCGAGGGTTTCGATCAGTCTTTCATCATCGAGAATGTTGCCCTTGGCAGTCTGAAGCAGGTACAAAATCTGATCTTCGATCTCCTTGAGAGTTTTCTTGTTAGCTGCATCCTCAAGCACCAACTTCTCTCGCTGTTGCTCTAGTACCGGTTCTTCTTTAGCGACTACAATGCCCAGCATTTGATCTTGTAAACCCTCTTCAGTAGCCATGAAGTTTAATAAATTCACCTTCACACACGTCTCCGGTGGGTAGTGAGGATTGCGTAGCTTCGTCGTCATATACAGACGAAAATTGGCATCGTACTCGACTGTGTTGTCACCCAACCGAATGGTAGCAACACCACCCGTCTTGACAATTTGCTTGAGTAAAATGGGCTCCAACATAGGATCAATTTCTTCAGGCATGTTCTCGATAAGCACCGCAGCACCGATCATGATTGAATTCTCCAGCATGCGTACGAAACCAGCTTGTGACTGCTTGACCACCTTCAGGTTGTTGTTTTCCTCCATATTCTTCACCCATCGGTTGGCTTGGCCTTGCGGGTCGATCATCAATGGCCAGCGATTGCTACGCTGCAACATGATAGCATTGTCAATTGAAAACGAGTCATTAGGAAGTTTTGCGATTGTCCACGCCCGAATCTGAACAGCTTCGCCTAGCGTCTCTGTTAGTGTAAATGTCTTGGAGCATGTAATCGACTGTTTTGTAAGCTCGGTACACCACTGATCTACAGCTCGCTCTCGGTAAATGCTTGTAAATGCGCCTAGATAGGCGATTACACCCGATGCCAGCATAATATCACCCACAACGTTGTCATACACAATCTGCAGTTGAGCCGACATATCACTCCAGCGAGCTTTCTCACCTCCTAGACCGCCGATCAGCTGTGTAGCTCTCGTAAGTTTCTTAGAGCAATCATCTACCTGGAACTCAAGATCACTCTTTTTCTTGTAGGCAGCAGCAAGGTCCTCTTCTAGTCGTGCAACCTTATCGAGCACAAGCTGCAATGCGTCCTGCTTGACTTTAAGTTCACTCTGAGCTTTCTCGAGTGCCAATGTAGCAGCCTTCAGTGCTTCACGTTTAGGCGCAACCACCTTCGCCACACGATCATAAACTACCATAGCGTGCACCCAACTACAAAGACCTGATGCTGCTACTGATGCCTTGCGGATTTTCTCGGCTTGGAAATCTGGATTTGCAGTGTACGGACGCACCTTATCCATTGCCTCCACTGGAATGTTGTCCTTGTCGTACTCGAGCAAATTCTGCAGGAAGCGTGTATCACCTAATAGCGATTTCTGTGCCGGACCCCAGTAATCATCTACCTTCTTGGTTCCACCGGCAGGGTCTTTGACTTTCACTGGTGGCACGCGCATCATGATACATACAGCCTCCATCACAAGTTTGACTCCATCAGGCGGCTTCTTCATTGCCTTAATCTCCGTAATATCACCTTTCGTTAGTGTCTGCAGTGCTTTGACAGCATTTTCCAGCGCAGGGATGGCCTCAGCAAGTTCAGCCTCACAACTCTCCTTGATTGCGTTGGCTTCGGCTGCTTGTTCATTGCAAAGTTTTTCCTCGGCACCAACAATGTCTTTCGTAGCATTAGCCTCCTTTTGCTCCCGTGAGATTGTTTCCAACAATGCATCAGTCTCGATAGTGGCCACCTTTAGTAGCGGCTGCAATGCCTCTAGCTCTACTTGCATTTTCTCCACTTGCTCTGCAGTTTCCATGAGCTTCGTTAATCCATTATCATATCTCTGCTTCATGGTCATCACCTCCACACGTTTGTTATTCAGTAGCTTCTTAAAAGTATTGAGTAACTCGAGATAGGAAGTGGGGGTCACGTAGTAATATCGCCGCAATGACTGCAAGAAGTCACGAGTGAGAGCACTCACACTCTCCTGCATCCCAACACACACATCCACAATACCAACCTTCACCTGTGCAGGCAATTCAATATCAACTAGGAAATGATCTGCCACGGAACGAAGGGCTTCATCTGGCCACTCAGCAAACCAATCGATCGTACAGCAATTGACAAGCGATGGAAACATGCGCAGTCGACGGCGAAATGCTTCACCAATAGGTGATAATGCCAACACAATATGTAAATTCGTGCGGCAACGACCCACGAAAAAATTGTACAACTCGGCACTGTTTCCAGTATTGACCCCTGCTGCAGTGGCGGCAGGTTCTAGTGCTTCATTCATCTGCACTAGTTCGTCGTTGGCCCAAAGATTTGCCACCTCTCCAGTGTTCAACAGACCATTGATGTCCTCGAGATATGCTTCCTCCACAATCTGTGTGTCCGAAAACAGGAAGACTGTGGGCTGGTTATTCAGACCACTTAGTTGCAACACCTTCTTGATGTCATTACGCCACTCCGTTCGGGAGTACGACTTGGAGATTTCAATCTGGAAGAGTTTGTACTCAGCCATAAACACAGCTAGTGTGGTGAGGCTCTTACGCCCACTACCACCAACACCAACAAGTAAGGCATTACCCAGTGGTTGATGAATCACACGCGAAATACGTGCCACATGCTCAATAGCATTCTGGAAGAGTACAAGACGCATTGGTGCAGCACTCATGTTGTTGTAATCTTCTAGGAACACGTGCATCGCATTCTGTAGTTTATCACGATCTCGGAGCTCAGCGTAGTTCTTAATACCATTCTTCCCGTCACCTGCACCGCCAAAGTTCCCGTAAATTAGCGTAGCGTTTGGTCCTCGCACATCTGTAGCTGTATACTGCAGGTCGAAATGCAGCTTGACAGTCTTTCCTAGGATGTCAGCGAACCAAGCACGGTCTTTATCATCAATGAGACGATCAGAGAAAACACGTAGACATTCATGACTCCATAAGCGTACAAAGTCCTTTCCATCCTTGATCGTATCACTTGATGCCTGCGCGACACCCTGAAACACCTTGGACAAATCTCGCAAGTTGAAAGTGTAGTGAGACTTTGCTGGTGTGGGTAGTAGAGCTTGAGAGATTGTGTTGTAGATATCGATGGTAGCACTAACAACGGCACCTCCGAGTTGCTTGACAGCTTGGGGGAAATTAAGTAGAAACCAATCTGTAATTCGAGTGAAGATGGCTCTGAGAGAGTCATTGTCGAACGGGACAAAGTTGATGAGATTGAAATACCGCACGTATCGCTGCGTGATGCGAGTTCGACCACCACCAGGAGGTCCCATGGCAGCGATAAATTGGATATCCACGAGTTGTGTGAAAGAATTATCCTTGCGGTTGTACCAACCTCCATGACCCATCCATTGACGCAGGAGTTCAATTGGTGGTTGAGCACCGTACGTCTCTTTCGCAGGCATGTTGAGATCATCAACGAAAATGACACAGCTCTGTCCGAGCGGCGGACCTAGCACACCTTTGCGACGTTTATCTAGCTTTGCTTCAATCAAGTCTTGTGTCTGGTTGGCACTTGTTTGGGCTGAGAAGTTGAGGAAAATTGACGGAGCGAATTTCGGAGGTGCATCACTAGTACCTGGTGGATCATTCAGCCCACTAAGCAGCTTCTTCTTGATAGACACAGACTTACCCGTGCCTGTGTCACCCGTACAGAGGACATGGAAGTGGTGACGAATTAGTGTGTCTAGCAACCACGCATTACGCTCGGAGTCGATGGTTGGTACCAACACTTGAGTAAATTGTGCATCTCGTGGAATTACGAAAGCGCCACCTCCCGAAGCCTCCATCCAATTAACCCAGACACTGCGTCGAGTATCAAAGCGGTAGTCATACACAAGCCCGTCGTCCGGTATTTGAAGCATCGCTGCACGGTCTGGAAGAAGTACATATGACGGAGACTTTGCTACGAAATCCTTAAAGTAAATCAAAGATGATGACACTGGTACTCCCGTTTCCTCATCACCTACTTCCTTGTTCTCCGTATGCGTATCGGCAGTAACAATTGCCACTGCGAGCTCAGCTGAAAGGAAGTCGCGTAGATATCTGTCGAAAATGCGACGCGACTTGGTATCGATACAAGCACCGATAGACCAAATGACCGCCTTGATGAGTACGCACTCGAGAATACGTTGTGCGTCAGCTCCACTTGGCACAGAAGATGAAGCTGCTGCAGGAGCTGAACCATCAGTTGGGGGATCGGGAAATCCATCGCGGAGAGCGCACTCGAATAGTCTTAGCAACGATGCTGTGTGCTCCAGGAAAGTCACCGGTGTGGGAACCGTGCAGTGTTTGTCGACAAAGTAAAGCATCGGTGGCACAATCCAGCGGAACGATTCCTCGAGATATTCGCCGTGAGATGCAAAAGCTACTGGCAAACGAGTGTTAAGCCAAGTCCGTGCAAGCACTTCCCACCCCAATACTTTTGCCTCAAGGAAGACCATACCGACACGTGAGACCGTAGCAGGTGAGGCCTCTTCAAGATCATCCGTCTCGAATACCATTCGCATGCGGTCGGTCATTTTAACAATCTCACCGCTCATGAGGCAGAGCTTCTTGTTGTCATCCAACACGGTGTTCATATTTTCAATCCAGACGGCATCCACAGGACCATCAAACATGACCCACTGCAATTCTGGACTTGTGTCGCGAGCACAATTACGGTATGTGCATGCCAACACACCGTCAGACCACTCGTGCGTATTCTCGTCGAAGTTACCGTAAAGTTGGCCGCTTGTGATAGCTTTCGGGTTCATCGTGTGAATATTCACGCGTTGCTGTAATGTTGGAGCACCTTTGGTGCCGTTTTCTTCCTGTAGTTCGATCTCCTCAGTGTAACAGGAAGTCATTGCAGTTGCTAGAGAATGCACAACGCAAGTTTTACCTGAACCAGTTGTGCCTACGATCATTAGACCATGACGAACTTGGACAGTCTCGTAGAATTGCACCACCTTCATTTTGAACTCTGGTTTGCACTCAAGTGGCACGTTCACATCCGGTACGACAGCTATGCCACGCACACAGGTCTCGTCAATATGACGAAGCAATGCTCCATGGTCTGGAAGTGGCAGCAACACGTCTGGGAACAGGTCTGAGGTGATACCCCGGAAAAGCGGTAAGTCATCCGACGTGAACTTAGGAAGATTCACATCTTGGACAGAGCGCAATACTATCTTGTCTTCCGTCCAAAATGGATCGTTGCCGAGCTGTTGACGCAGCGCACCAGTGGCCACAAGAATTGAGTTGACAGCACGCATACCATAGTCATAGTGCTTTTGCGACGAAAGCTGCTCTGAAGCTAGTTGCAGCACTTGAGTGAGTTTACGGGCGTTGCTGCGAGCTTGTGCAAAACCAAAGGAGTACAGTCGAATTTCGGAGATCAAGGCGTAGTCGGGCACCATCATAGCACACGGTCGAAACAACGCCTTCAGGTTGTCAGGTAGCTCAGCACGTCCTGCATAACCCGGATTCATGGTAATGAACACGTTCGCACTTGCATTAAGCTTGATAAATGTGCCTTCAAAGAGGAACTTGTCCACCCCAGCCTTCTTGCCTTCGTTGATTGTCAGAATTTGCTGTGCAATGACTGACAGCACTTCAATGTTAATGCGATTGAACTCATCGAAACAGCACCAAGAACCACATCCAGCCAAACCCTTGAAGAATTTCGCCATCGCCAAGTAGTCGAGGCCGTCAGAACAGTTGAAGACAACACACTGAATAGCGATAGCCTTACTCAGATCCTTCACGGTCTCCGTCTTACCCGTACCTGCTGGACCTTCAGGTGCACCACCGTACATTAAATCCACAGCTCCCATCATTGTTCGATAGCATCTATCTGTAAGTGGTGTGATCACTAGACGCATGGTATTGCCGAGATACTCGTAGCCGTATCGGACTCGTGCATTCACAATACGCGCTTGCAAGTCGAATACATTGGCGGATTTAACACCTTCAGCCCAGTAGTACCGAAGTTGAGAGATCCACTCAAAGTCTTGATCACTTTCCACGTCTTTCTCAATCATGTGCGAGATTGTGTCGCGTGCGTGGACATCGATAACCACAAGAGCACCGATTGTTGTGCGTTCCAGCTTTGTCAAGTTTCCACGCACAAGCATCACAATTTTTTCCAGTTGTGCATTGAGTACTTCAACGTAAGCTTTGATTCCATTCACGCCATTACCGAGATTTAGTGCTCTGGTCACGTCTTGTGTCCAATATACCTGCGAGACTGCCAGAACAACTTGTGCAGGCCACTTTAACATCCAAGTTTCACGCTCTTCGAGTGGATAAGCAGCAAGAGAGCGCTCTGTGTGATCACGAATGCTGTCCCATTGACTCTGTTCCACATCAAGTAGCCACATCTCAACGTTACCCTTGTTCTTGTTGCTTTCTGGGCTCACAGATAGTCGCAGAGGAACAACTTCGCCCTCGGCAGAGCGCATTTCAGTGATTAATAACGGAGGTCCGTCTTGAAATGTCACGTTGAACACACCTTCGAAGCATTTGCCTAGATGAGGTTGTACAGCACGTGGTTCCTTTGTCTGAGAGAGAATTTCAAGCAATTCATCATTTGAGAGGAAGAAGAACCGTGGGAAGTGCAGACGCTTCATCTCCAAGTAATCGTTCAAGCCCTTCTGAATCTCATCCAGCTTTTCGTTGGCACGCTGGAACTTTGCCAACAGCTTATCCATTGCAATGACAGTCAGAAATGTTGGATCAGCCACTGTATCCTCCATGGTTTTACGCCACAGTGCATCTACGCTGGCAAACCGACGAGCCTCTGTTGGCATTTGGCGCATGATATCCTCCGAACTGAAAATGGCTTCGAGATAAAGCCAAGTCCGTTGACATGCCATCCATTCGTCCAGCAACTGCTGTGAATACTGCAGCTTTTTCTCCCAAGCTTTACAGTCTTTCTCAATACTCTTGATATACGGCGAACCACGCATTGTTTGTGTCTTCACAAGATGATCATCGAGCTGTGCTACAATATCATCCGTGCTACGCAGCAGATATGTTCCTGTTTCACGATATGGTGCAGTCTGGAACTCGACCTTTTCCCACTCAGCGATCATTGCGCTAAGATTCTTCTGCAACGAGTACTCTTTTTCAGCAAAAGTACCAATCTCTTGGATAGTTTCTAGATGTTGTGTAATGCCACGATCAAGTAGTAGTTGTAGTGTAAGTTCCTCCTCGGATTCTTCGAAACCAATGGTATGTCGAAGTTTTTCCCAATGACGCTCTTGCAGTGCTGGGCTTGCAAGTGACTGAATCACGGGTAGGTAGGCCTTGAATTCTTCAGTACGTTCTCGAAGTATAAGCGCTACTTCTGCTGATCCCGGTGCATCGTCCACAAGTGACTTGCTCAACTTGTATGACGCCTTCCACCACTCCGTCACAAGACCCTCAATAGTTCCTCCCTTTAACTCCAAGAATGGTCCATTGAGCCATGTCTGGCGGCTTGCATGGAACTCGGAGCTCATAGTCCAAAGTTTGTAGTACGGAGCAAAGTCATTCTCTAGTTTCATCAGCAATGGTGTGTACTCCGTAGGTGGAAACCCAAATACTGCTTCTCGAGAATTAAAGTCCTGTGCCTTAGCTCGAGCGTCCTGTAGTGCATCGAAAAGCGTGATGGCTAGCTCTACGTATTTGTCCGTGTGATTCACTTCGCCGTATCGAGTAAATGCCTGAACTTCACCCTCAAAACGCTCCAAATCCAGCTCGAAAGCTTCTTTCTCAAGAGCGAGTCGATCCATCATACGAACTTTATCCTCCTCAAGCGCTGAATCACACGTATCTGCTGCGTGAGCGACCTTAAGAGGCCATTCTTTCGTCGATTGAGCAAGTGTGAAGTCCTCTGCGGAGAGTTTGTGCGAGAATTCATTCAATGCATCAAGTCGTACATGGATAGCTGCAACCTCACGTTGAATGCCTGCAATCACCACCTTACTGTCACTTACGAACTGCTTCAGCTTGGCGAGTTGTGCCTCATTTGTAGGTTTCTCGTTGATGCGGGCCAGGATACTTGCGTACCGTGCAGTTATAGCTAGATTTTGAGCTCGGGCATCACGTACTAAGCTTGAGATGAGTGTGTCGCGCAGTTCCAGTGATCGGGTTCGAAGTTGTTTCTTAAGAGCACTGGTATGGACGCACACAAGCGGTAGCGCGACGAAATCAAAAGCAATCACATCCACACGGAACGCCAACTCGTGGAATCTACGAATTTGAGCACACAACCGTGACAAATGTGCTTGATCATCTGTGGGTGGTGCCTTACCATCTTTCAGAAGCTGTTGTTCTTGCTGCTGTAACGGTAGCAACTCGCTGATGAATGCTGTTGCATCAAAATGCACAAAATCTGTGTACGCTGCAAATTGTGCAGCTAACGCATGTGCCGCCTGCATGGCATGGTTCACACTTTTGCAAACCTCCTCTTTAGCAGCTTGCAATGCATCCAAACATTCTGCTACTACTGCACGACGACTAGCCTTTTGTTCCTCGGTATCTTGCATAACCTCTTTTTCAATCGAATCAACTCCAAAGTCGAGTAGTGGTCTGCGATCGAGTGATAGCAGTCCCATGATATCGCAGTCGAGTCTGTCGATTTCCTGTACCGCTGCAACTACTGCATCAAGCGGTTCCAAAAGAGCAGCCGTCACTTCTTGAGCTGACGGCTCCACAACCACTTTGTCGTTCACAAATGCAAGCTGAACACTGAACAACGAGCTCCGTGGGGCTCGAATCTCCTTTTGTTCCGGCATCTGGATAAATCGTTTTCTTGCTGGTCGAATTGGGGTGTCTTCAGTCTCCTCCTCATTATCCTCGCCTCCATCGATTCGAGAATTTGTTGGCATATCGCTTTGATCATTCTCCTTCGCTGTAACGAGGCTTCCGATCTCCGCGTGGTGGTGAACAAAGCGCACCCATTCATCTACTGATCGATGAACAACTTCACGTAATTGAGCAGCCAAACGCAACTCCAATCCCGTTAGAACTCTCTTCAGTCTGCTCGCATCGTAGATCACGCGGTCTGAAAGGAACAAATCGAAATGATCTTGAAGGTTATCGATCACGTTCTCAACAAGTGAACGTCTCCAATCCACCAGCAAGATTTCCGCCACTTTGTTAGCATGTGCTGCCTGCAATGCTTGAAAGTCTAGCACACGGAACGGCATTTGAGAAGATAAAGTCGCCGTGGATGCTGCGGCTGCTCCAATACGTTGACTTTCAGCGGCAATGTTAGCAGGTTCTTCATCTATCTGAACTAACAACAACTTCTGGAAAGTTTTCTCCCAGCCAGCATACATACGTCGCAGTATAACAAGCAATTGTGGTGAGCTTGTGTAAGATATCGTATTCACACGTCGTCGATTCCGTTCGAAATCGTGAGCAGGGATAGCCACTTTACCATAGGAGATAGCTCCTGGCTCCACCTGTTTCTTTGTGCCAGGAACGAGGTCCATCCCTTGAAACCGAGCTTGCAATTCGGGGTTGCTGCGTAGCTGCGTCAACAACGCCGATTTTTTCATACTTCGCATGTACTCTTGAATAGCATTATCCGTGAGCTCACGCAGCAGCGTTGCAGCAGGTTGTGAATCTAGCAATGCTACACGCTCAGGCAAACCTGCCACCACTCGAGCATGTACACGTTCCAACGTCGGTCGACCCATAGCTCGTAATTGTGATACATCTTGTCTCGCCAAGAAGTCATCAAACCTCAACATCGCCTTGACTTGTTCCCTTCTCTCTCTGGCAGCAGCTACGCGTTTCTCAAACATAATAGGCGATTCACTCTCAAAGCGCAAGTTGATCCTCCTCACGTACTTCTGTCTATCAGATCCTTGAAACTGCACCAAGTATTGCGCTCGACCTACATCATAACTCAACACAGCACAACTTCTCCATCTCCATTCTCCTTGAAAAAAATACGGTGATGCACCGACTCGTTCTCTCTCTATCCATTCCTCTGGAGTATGCGC
Source organism: Phytophthora litchii (assembly GCA_002812785.1). NCBI lineage: Eukaryota > Oomycota > Peronosporomycetes > Peronosporales > Peronosporaceae > Phytophthora > Phytophthora litchii. The sequence goes on along the minus strand of PCFV01000649.1, from coordinate 4,711 downwards.
TTCAAACTCGTCACTGTCGAATATATGCAAAGGGAATTGCGACTGATCTAGCTGCAGGATCTCATCGCAAGCATTAGCTGTATTCACCTCGACTGCTGTCACTCCCAAAGTTGTCATTTGTTTCGGATTTTCATCTCCTACACCACGTAATCTGCCAGGAAATGGTCGAACTGGAGCTGATGCTGTAAGTTGATGTTGTTGCGTCCTTCTCTCCTGTTCTCGGAGCAATTCTTCCGCTGATTTCCAGCGATGCGGGCGATTGTTATGGTCTACTCGCGAAAGATCCACAGCTTCAGGTTTCGACGACTTGTGTCGATTCGAAGGTGATTTCAGACTAGAAGCATGGCGACTAGCACGAGAAGCAGCAGCTAGTCGAGTCTGTTGCAGACGTCGTTCCTTCTCCTTGCGATGCTGTTTGTGGAGCTTAAAACGCGCCAGAAGCTGCTGTTCCGGGGTGAGGGAGTCAGATCCATTCGATGCCGGCATTGCAATCTCTTCCTCCAGCTCCTGAGCATCAGGACGCGCTTGAGCCATGCTCGAGATGGTTGTGCGTTGCACGTCAAACGTCGCGTCCCTCCATCGGTCTCAGTAACGGATGTAGCCATTTCGCACACGTCACAGATTTAATCGAGTCAGCACCTTCACTTGGTTTCAGTATACCCCTGGTCCGGCTAGTCTACGAACAGCGAGACGAGAGCCAAAGCTTGTGCCAATTGAGATGGAGCGACGAGCGCCAATTGAGATGGAGCGACGAGCGTCATCCACGTGTGAGAGTTTCCTGTCGAATGACGGGAGTGACGACCTGGTCGTGCGCTTCCAATGGGGAGGAGAAGCCATCGGACTCGAGCTCATGCGTCCACCGCCGTCGAATGTTGTGCACACTGTGCACTGGGGCGCTGACCCACTCGGCGTCACGTTAGGCGTGGAGGAGACGTCTCGCCGCGTGATCGTGACGCGCTCCACTCGCCCCGACGTCAATGTGGGCGACGTACTACTGCATGCACGTGGAGAACCTATTACGGAACTTAACTTCGGTGAGCGTATGGCCATGCTCAAGCAGGAACGTGAGTTGTGTCCGGGTATCCCGTTCGTATTCACACCGCCACCACCACCTGTGTACGTCAAGAAGTGCGAGGGTGCACTGAAGGAAGCTGGCGTGGACTCGACCTTCGAGTTGCGCTACGTGGACGGCAGAGTTGTGCGGTATCTCGAGATGATGGAGTTGCAAGTGCTCATCCGCAACTCGAACAAACCCTGTACTATGGCATTCGTGCAGCACAAGGAGAAACAATTCTATGGTCTCTTGCAACGACAAGAACAACATCGACGCAAACAACAACAGGTCAGCCAAGCTGCAGCAGCGAGTGCAGGACTCGCATTGGCTGCTGCTATCGTCGTCAACATCACATGAAGACAAGCCTAGCTACATACATATATTGGGGACCCTGCCCGCCTTTTTCAAATTCATTCATGGTATTGTGAATTCTACTCCTTTTCTTTACAAACCCAAGTCATTTCGAGTTACAAGTGCGAGTCATATTTTGCATGTACCGCAGTACGAGCAACTAATGACGACTGTAGACAGATTCAAGAAGTTTGACATGACATTGAAGATTTTCGATCAGCCTCGGAGTAGCAAATTGACCTCGAGAAATTTGATGTACACGACTGTATTGTTGTCAGCTCACAAGTCTGGGCAGGATAAAATTGTGTTGATGATCGAGGATGAAATGCTGGAGCACTCTAAGCCCTACATGACTCGAACATTTGAAGGTGCACTGGTGCAGTTGTCAAGTCAAGGCAGCATGAACTTGTCCTCGCATGGGCAAGCACTTCAAAACGTTTAACGTTTTGCTGTCCAGTGAACACTATCATTTCATGATGAAGCGATTCGCTATGGTGGGGGATATGCAGGCAGCTCTTGGCACTCGAGAAATGCTGCAGCAGGATGAATTTGATCTGACTGAGGATTGGCGTACTGGTTGGTGTATTGTGCGTCCAAGGCCGATCAATGAGATCGTGTACAGAAGTTCTTGAGTTTACCTAGGCAGAGTGCTGTCAATGGTGAAGGGGTTATAGCCACGGTGAATGCATTCAACTCGGCGATTGCAGGGTATGGGAATAAAAAACGATGAAACAAAGTTGTCGACGTGTACTACATCATGCCGGAGAACCTTCGTCCGAAATTACATGACTGGCATTCAGTGTGATCATCACCGGGCACACCAAGGCTGACAGCAAGGAACTTAATCTCCGAGGGCATGTGTCTTTAACAATTGCTAGGAAAAAGCCAACGATTTCGCGTACAGTGTTGCGACCACAGCGGTGGTGAACGGAGCAATTATTTGCGGTACTGACGCTCGCAGAGAAAATGAAGGCTAAGGAGATCGCGTGGGGTAAGCGCGTATATCAGGCAGTTGCCTTGGTGCTCATTCAACGCGGAACCACTGCAGCTATTGGAAGTGAGTGTTCGGCGCATGGAAAATGGCCCGGCAGGATGCATGGACATCATCCAGTTCTACGCTGATCGTCAGCTGCACCGCGACGCAGAGGAGGCTTGAATTAAGCCTTGACGACGTATCCTTATAGCAAAGTAGGTTTGTTGAGTGTCTAGCTTTATTTGCTCGTCAAATGAAAACAATAGGCACGATTATGGGGGTGCAAGCTCTGAGTCCCCGGAATGGGCCAACTGCACATTTTACAAACGAGAAAAATACAGGTCTCAACTTGCTCTTACGAAGTAGGGTACCACGTGATGGCATGTACTATTGCAGACAAGTACACGAACACTCGGATGACGACCTAGACAGCATATAGTTGCAAGAGTTGTCGCATTCAAAAGACTTTAGCTCACTTTTTGACTTTTACTAACTATAAAAGACGTAGCTACCCCATTCATTCCGACAGCAATGACTAAACTCTCGGAATCTCTTTAGACTATACTATGAACACTGTCCTGACTACACTATTTACAAGTTGAAGTTATATGAGTGATGGTCAACCATCATTATGTAAACTTCAACTTGGCATATAGCCACAATGTCTCTCAATAAAGAGAGATTGCAACCAGAATACCACAGCGGGAAAATGCACTGACCGGAGAAGGTCAGCCACGAGAACATAGAGCTAAGCTCCGCTGCGGCGGCGTCTGGAAGGACGGTCGTCCCAATCCAAGTCTTGAACCATCTACGTGTTCTTCCTTCCGCCTTACAGTAGTTGCCATTGAAGTACTTGTCAGATGGTGTTTGAAGCTGAAAGTGCTGAGGAGGACGCGCTTCCGGCTCCGGCTCGCGGATAATTCCTCTTCTAGCAGTACTAGGCATGGACCAGTCTGGTCCAGGCTCCGGAGTGCTGCAGTGCTGCAGTGCGCTGGTGAAGCTGGTGGCAAGTCACTGACAAGTCACTGACAAGCCACCTCCCCATAGACGACGGCATAGTGGACGACGCCCATCATTTCGGAGCTCGTCCGTCAGACTCAAAAACTGGTCGACTAGCGCTACGCTGCTCCGGCTCCTTGCGCTGCCTCCTCCTTCAGTTGTAGCCACATCGCGCGTCCGGCGTAGCAGATGCTTTCGCCGTTCGGCCTTAGGCTCAACTCGCCTCGATGGCACTGCAAAGTTGTAAGGCCACCGACGTCGCGCGCAGCAACTTGCCAGTAAGACAAACCGGAGCCAATCATTACTTCAACTAAAGGGAGGAGCGCGACATCCATCCAAACGTGGGCTTTTCTGTCGAACTCGAGGCATCGTTGCTGTCGTGTGGACTGTAGAATGCCGTGCAGTCTCCCGCGATGGCAATCCATCGAAGAGATTGCCAGTCCAATCGCAGAATTTGCTTGTTAACTACGGTTAGATGCACTGCTGTGCACGTCCGGTGGTGAGAGTGTAGCAACGCAGCCTGCACTTGAGTTTGTCTCCACCAAAACGCTAGTAGAGACGAGGGTTGACGCTACCCCGAAAGCCGCCACAGTAACACCAAACGGCCACGAGTTGACGCTGTGATGGCTTGACAAGTCCGTCCGTCCGTCCGTCCGTTGAGGCCGCTGAGGCGTATATCTCCACTGAAAAGAACCCTATGTGCGTGTAGCAACTACTTGTACATTGTAGCTGGAGTTCTGTACCCGCACTGAATAACGTGGTTCTCGCGATGAGGCATCGTTCATCGAGATGCTGCGACCACGAAATCAGAGCGGTGAGGAGCACTGTGTACTCTGCCGTTGCATCGCGCGGACGTAAAGAGAGAAGTTCACTGTTGCCTTGTCGGCGTAGATCCAGCAGCATTCGGCTCGAGCATGACACTAAGGTCAGCGCGGCAACCCGAAAATCAATGAACTCGGGTCCAAATCATTTATGTTGATTGAGAGCCAGTGGCTGGAAAACGAGCTGGCAAATGTGTTTCGTCTTCACAAGTTGCGGCCGAGCAGAAGTTTTGCGTGCTCGCGGTGGCGTCAACTTCGGATCGAGTTGCGCCGTCAACACTAGAGCTAACTAAGTTGAAGCTGAACTGGTAGAACCTCACAACAAGCAATGGTGTGCTTACGACGATTGAGCCTTTCACAGGCGTGACTCTGTAAGGTGGTGGTGCTTCTGGTTACAATACTGGAGCCATGTCGATGTGTGCGTTCGGACACCACCATTGTTAATGTTGTTTTTACTTGTCAAGACACGCACCATGTCGAATCAAAAGTAAATGAAATACGGGCAGAACTAAT
>PCFV01000648.1:0-18453 GCA_002812785.1 Phytophthora litchii | reverse complement strand
GACCTACGCTTTCGGTGCGGTCTCAACCCACTAATGCTAGCCACATATATGTGAACAGCTTCCATGGTGGTTGGTCCTCGACAACAACACAAGAAATCCGCGGCAGGAAACCCATCGCATACTTTAGGTTGTCTAAGCACCACAACCGAATAGCAAGATGAGGTTTTCACCGCAATTCAGGACTGCGCCTTGCTTTTCCGTCTATCTTGGCTACGAAATATTCACATCGGCCTAGCATGAATTTCCACTGACATTTAGTGGGCACTCAAGTGCCGTTGCCCATGTCGCGATGCATATTAGTGGAAGCAGTTCAAAAAGCCGAATTCGGCCGTCGTCCGATTGCGTTGGGCCCAATATCGAAGAAATATGTCACTAACCGTCAGCATCCTTCAAACGAGGCGGCATTATTCCCATATATTTATCACTAGACTAAAATCTCTATTTACACCTTTGCCCTCGGTAAAACGAGGTGTCATTCGGGTTTGATTTTCCCTCTATTTTTGTGGAGTACACAAAACTGAACTCCAAGAACTGCGCCGTCTGCTGTGCCTTTCATCGCGGTTTCACCTCACAAGAGCAAACGTTGTGGAAGGAGACTCCAGTCTCCGACACAATCACCGACACACAACCGCAGCGTTGGTAGTCGAAAGACGCAACTACCTTCGCCACTCTCGAGTTTACCACGCCGTGCGCACACCCTATCGCCACAAAGCGGAGGGGTTTTCACCTCCGACAAAATTCGTCCATGGGCAACAAATTCGCAACAACAGGGGAACAGCAAGTATCCCCATCCAGCCGATTTTTCAAAGCGTCGCAGTCTTCCGGAGCTTTACGCAATTTCGTGTCTCCCTCTTCCCCGTTACTGCAACAGCCCGGACACAAACACAAGCGTCGCTCTCGTTCGCAAAGTGAAGGCGTGACAAGTGATTGCGGTACGACAGTTTCCACTACGGATTCGCAATTGCCACGAGGTTCGAGTGACAAGGTCATTGGGATGGGCCTCTCTTTGCCATTAGACCCCACCACCGAAGAGGAAGAACTATCTAAAAGTTCATCCAACAGCAAAATCAGTGAACATACAGCAGACCAAGCCAGACGAATTCGCGAAGCGGAGAAAATTTTGTTGGAAATTGCAAAAGAATATGCAGCCAAAAGAGCCGCCGGGTTGGTACCTACCAAACCTGTACCAGCACGTACTTTACTATGGGAGGAAATGGAGAGAAGAGCACAACGAGTTCGAGCAGGTGTGGGAAGACGAGGCACTTGTGTCTTTGGACGAGACTCGGACGACGGACCTTGTGGTTGCACCAACTACAAAAAGATGAAAAAGTTGCCAGATGGACGGGAAAATACGGGAGGAGTGTGTGAATGTTGCAAACACGGAGCTCCATGGCATCGCCTTGCAGGAGGAACGATGGCCGCCACTGGAAGCGGCGTTTCAAGTATGAACATGACTCGGTCGTCCATTCGATCACGAGGCACACGGAGTCGAGCAAGTAGTCGCAATAGCCACACAACTTCAAGGACTGGAAGCGCTCCACAGCAGGCACCGATCGACAGTTCCATGTATTCACTTGGTAGTGACTACTATGATGAGTATGACCACGAGTACGACAGTGACGAGGACGAGAGTGATGAAGATGACGAGGACATTGCCAATGAGGTGGCAAGACCGTACGGTATGATGGACGATCCGACACCGCCGCTCATGCACAGTCACGCTCGAAGCGAGAGTGATGCATTGGATCGCAGCTCACTCTTCTCGAACGGAGATAGTTTTGGTTTACCACCGCGGCTTTCAAGCACAAGTCGCCATCTCGACAAGTTGTTGAGTGCAATTGCAAAATACCGAGCGATGGGGTTGTCTGAAGATGAGATCGAAATCAAGATCCGAGAGGATTTCCCACCCACCCAGCGACTTTCGTGTGGTGGTCACTCGCCTCATTCAAATCGTGCTAGTCGATAAGATCAGAGACTGTAATATTGTAAATGACTGTAGATAACCTAGCAAGTCGAGCACAAGCAATAGAAACCTTCAGTTTTGGAAGCAACGTCAATCATCCGACCTGTATCTTGTGCTATCCACATGAATACAAAATTGAATATTACTCAACACCTTGACGTGCATGACTCAAGAATACGATGATGAAACGTTTTTCTTGCTGCGTCAACTACAGCGTCAACTTCAGTGTTGCTTCGTCTACAAGTGGTTACAACCACTGGTTTGGTGCTTCCAAGCAAAGCTCAGCTGCGTGGCCATAAACTTTCCAGCACCGAGCTGTATTTGAACAGGAAGCGCAGGTGTGATGACGTCCACCGATAAGACATCGACGACACATGACATGGATGGACACACATGAAGTAGTATTACTGTAAATGAATCTCAATAACTCAGTCATCCCCCCCCCGCAAGCAGTGAGCCCAGCTTCGGTCTCGACTCCGAGCTCCCCTCTTGCATTGCTCTACATTTTAATCTTGTTCTCCGCAATCTCCAGCTCCTGGTTTTCAAAAATGGAGGTCACACGCATGACAACCGACCAGGTAATAGCCTGGCCTGGAGCCATCCTTGTGAGACGCGGAAGCAGACCCTTCCAGAGGGCACCCACACCTTCTTCCTTTGAGATGACCTTCATGGCATCGAAGAAGCCCTTGTACTTGAGCTCCTGGCCAGGCACAGTTTCCTGAGCCATCAGTCGGGTCTTAAGTACATCCATAGGAGTGTTGAACATGGGGCCAAGTGAACCAGCAATGAGGCCGTTGATGAATGTAGCGTACGTAGGCAGCGTCTTGCCATCACCATCCTGCTTGTCCCACACGTGGTGGTTGAGCCACGCAAAGGCCATGAAGTTGAACGCCTGGTTGCTGCCCTGACGTGCCATAGTCGGGATGTTGCCCTTCCACAGTGCACGGATGCCCTCGTTGCGCACAATGTGGCGTGTGCAGTCGATGGGGCCACTGAAGCGACCGACTCCGACCTCCTTCTGCATGCGAGTCTTGATGACCTCGAAAGGTGTCACAATGATGACCGACTCGATGCAACCAGCCAATAGACCAGCCGTAAAGTTGATCGTCGGTGTGATCGGTTTGTCCTTGCCGCCGGCAATTTGTTCCTTGAACCACGCAAAGGAGCCGAAGCGTAGAGCGTACTTGAGCACCATGTTGGTCACGAAGGGGGTGAGACCCTTGTAGAGTGCAAGCCCTCCCTCGGTCTTGTAGATGGTCGTACCGCAATTCACCATGCCTTTGTATTGACCCGTGCGGTCCAGTTGCAACCGCGTCTTGGTCACGTCCAGAGGCTGAAGAATGCAGGCCTCCGCCACTCCACCGGCCATGCCCGCCATCATCTTGACGTACACGGGCACCGTGCGGTTCTTCATCTCGGCGCCCATGGCGTCCTTGAGCGCGCTGGTGGCCAGGAGTTGCTCCTTCTTCTGCATGTTCACGAGCGGTGTGGGCTGCATGGCGGGGGTAGAACGGCGAGGTAGAACGGAGTGTGCGGCAGCGGGGCAAAACGAGAATGGCTGAAACTGAGGTGGCAAGGCTTCGCTTGCTGGTCGAGACCTGACATCAGCGGTGCATAGTGAAGCCAAGTGAACTGCAGGGCTGGGGTTCTGGCGGTCGCAAATGATCGCGCCATTTGCACTTGAAACGTCGTTGAAGTGCAGAGAAGAGGCGATTTTCACGCCGGACACGTTGCGAGTTGCGTGTTGACGTGTAGGTTTGGGCTGCAGCTCGCAAGTTTCGGCGGTGCGAAAATTGCGCTTCAGCACATGTAGGTTTCAGGGTCGTCCAAGCAACCTCACCACCTCAGCCATTGCCCATTCCTTCTCGATTGCTTGCCGTGGCAAATTCGCTCGTGGTCTCAACTGCAGTCGGCATAGAGCTACCTGTGATTGCCCATACAATTGTACAGTACGACAAATAATGCGACGGTGGCGTTTCGACATGCCTCTGAATATTTTCTCGTGGTTGTTGTGCTTGGTAAACCACCTGCGAGAAAACTTCAACGGAAGTTTCAGTTCTAGTCCAGGACATCGACAGCAGTGCGTCGACCCTAGAACCTAATTAACGAATCAGCGGTAACAGATGCGAAGCCACTTTCTTTTCGGCCAATCGCTGCCGCGCGTCCTAATTCAACTTCCAGTGTCGCTGATGCGCAAGGAAGTCGAGGACGGGCGAGGCTGCGTCCAAGCATGTGATGACGATCCGCTATCGATTACAACAAGTAGGAGAATTGAGTACCCGCTGCTGCGACTACCGTCCAAAGATGTTGCTTCATTGGCAATTAAGTAAAGCATTGCACTACCGCGTTAAACCACGTACGTCAGTTGATCAGCGTCGAATCCGCACCTTTAGCGTTGCGTTTCTGATGTTGCCCATCGCGATCCCTTGACTACAATGAGCTGGCTGCTTGTCAGCGCGTAAAACCAGAGGTCTGGCTCAATTGAAGTCCTTGGCGTACTTCTCCTTGGCCTGCTTCTCCATCTCGGGGTTCACGCGGCCAGTGGTGGGGTCTGTTCCCAGCGGACGTCGAAATAATAAAATGTGCGGCTCCGGCCTGAACCACACAGCAGCGAAAACAATAGACGAGGTCAGCATCATCACCAAGCACCACCAGGCCAGCGAACGTACTTGTGGATAGCGTAGTGCACCCAACCACGGCTCTGCTGGACGCCCAATTGACGCCACTCAGTCTCCGTCAGCAGGCGATCCGGTAGACTGCGCTGCATCTCCTTCGGCAGGATCACGTGTCTGCAATAGACGCAATAGAAGAAAAACAATTTATTATCGTCAGAAAATATGAACGTACAAGTCTCCGTACACGCTGTGCTTTGGCCAGTGCACGGCTTGGGACGCACCTGTACTCGTGGGTGTCATCCACGTACTTCTCCGAGTACTCGATGCGCGACGACAGGTCGTGCGTCATGGCTGGAGGCTCTCAAGGCGGCGGCTTCTGCCTGCGCTTCCTGTCCCTCGTTTTCCTGTCCCTCTATCCGCTGATTGGACAGAAAAAGCGAACTTAATGAGGAGTCGAACTTAGTACGAGATGGATCATGAAGCGACGCAAATGGATACTTTCAGTAGCAATTGAGACTGTCCAGGCAGCACTATGACGCGTGAAAATGGCAAGCAGATGGAGACGGACAGTAAGCAGCGGCATATTGATGTTGAATACTGCAATGAATAACTTGTGTTGTGTGTTGTCAGTGGACGAGCACGGAGATATGAAGAATGACGCATTGACACAAGCTAATGTGGCACTGGAGCAGTTCACACAGGAAAAAGAGATTGCGAAGCACATCAAGACGTGGATGGAGGAGAAGTATGGTCCGACATGGCACTGCATCGTCGGGTCCGAGTACAAAACGGCATTTACGTATGAAAGCAAGAACTTCGTGCGCTTCAACGTTGGCAAGAAGTGCATCACACTCTTCCGTCACCCGTAAACAAAGCAACAAGCACAATAAAACACTGACGAGTAGGCTGCAAATGTTTAGATCTGTTTATCGAGACTGGACTACTAGGTGTTCAGGTAGTTAGCAACTACCCACGCCTTCATAAGCATCGCATTGAGCTGCGAACTCGAGTCTGCAATGCCACGTACCTTCCCGCTACTGCTTAGAAGGCAGCGTTACCGGGCCATCGCGGGAATGGAATCACGTCACGGATGTTCTCAATGCCAGTCACGTAACGAATGAGACGCTCAAAGCCCAGACCGAAGCCAGCGTGCGGCACCGAGCCGTACTTGCGCAACTCCAGGTACCACTTGTACTCCTCCGGGTTCGCACCAGACTCGCGGATGCGAGACTCCAGCACATCCAAACGCTCCTCACGTGCCGATCCACCGATGATCTCGCCCACGTTAGGCACAAGCACGTCCGCGGCAGCCACGGTCTTGCCGTCATCGTTCAGGCGCATGTAGAAGCTCTTGAACTCCTTCGGGTAGTCGAAAATCACCACAGGCTTCTTGTAGACCGTCTCGGTGAGGTAACGCTCGTGTTCCGAGCCGAAGTCCGTGCCCCAGACAGGCTTGACCGAAAACTTACCCTTCTTCAGGTGCTCCGGCTTCAATAGCAGCTCCACAGCGTCCGTGTACGAGATGCGGACGAATGGCGACTCCACAGTGGCGGCCAGACGCTCAAGCAGTCCCTTCTCAACATTCTTGTTGAAAAACTCCAGGTCCTCACTGCAGTGGTCCAGTGCGTACTGTACACAGTACTTGAGGTAGTCCTCGGCAAGGTCAATGTCATCCTTCAAATCCGCAAAGGCGATCTCTGGCTCAATCATCCAGAACTCAGCAAGGTGACGCGACGTGTTCGAGTTTTCAGCACGGAACGTAGGGCCGAACGTGTACACGTCCGAGAGGGCACAGCAGTGGGTCTCGACGTTAAGCTGACCCGACACACTGAGGTACGACGGACGGTCGAAAAAGTCCTTCGTGTAGTCGATCTTGTTCTCCTTGGTCAGTGGCAGCTTGCCGTCAGAGTGCTGACTGAGTAGCGTTGTCACGCCGAACATCTCACCGGCGCCTTCACAGTCCGATTCAGTGATGATCGGCGTGTGGATGTAGAGGAAGCCGCGTTGGTTGAAGAACTCGTGAGTAGCAAAGGCCATAGCGTTGCGCACGCGCATAGCGGCACCGTGAATGTTGGAGCGCGGACGCAAGTGCGCGTGTGCCCGCAAGTGCTCGAGAGTGTGGCGTTTCTTGCTCATAGGGTACGTGGCACTGTCGGGGATGCCGCCGTAGACTGTGACCTTAACAGCCTTGATCTCCACCTCCTGTCCCTTAGCGGGGGACTTTACCACGACTCCCTCCACGCTGAAGCTGGCACCGACACCGCCGGATGCCAGCGCATCCGCGAATCCCTCGGTCTCCTCTTTGTTAATGACGCACTGCACTCCAGCGAAACACGAGCCGTCGTTGAGTTCCAGGAAGGCAAAGGCACCAGCTCCAGCCTCACGGAGCGTCTTGGCCCAACCCTTGACTGTCACCGTCTTGCCCTCAAGTTCCAGGCCGCTGTTTAGTAGCTCCTTGACGCGGATGCGGTTGCGACGGAACAGTGTGGGGGCTGTCGTCTGCTTGGCGGATGGCACGACGGCGTCCATTGTTTCTATTCGATCTGAGCTCTAGGTCGCTAATTGCGAAATGGTTGCTTGGATCAGCTTTATGACGCATAAAAAAATGTGATTGGATGAATTACGCCGTACTTAAGGTGAAAGCAGCACTCATTGGCTGAAAAAAGGATGATGGACTAGTGAGCAAAGTTCTTGTGGATTGCATGTTGCGGCGGACTCTGCAGGTTGTGGGCGTGCGTGTGGAGGCTGCCAAGGCGGGAAAAGTGGCCAAGAAGCTGCAGAGCCATCTGTTGAATGTGCCCAAACTGCACAATGTGGTGCCTGCTCCTGAGAGCGACGGGATGAAGCTCGTTCTGCTGCAAACGAGCGAACATAAGACGCAGTCGATACGTGAGCTGTTGACGACCATCTTACGCCCTGGGAGGTTCAGTTTTGAGCCCTATGAAGTGCAATTTGACTGCAACGATGATGCAGATGATTGGGGAGAGGAGGCCAAGAGCAGAAGAGAGAAACTGAAGCTGCCGATTGGGAACGTGACTTTCCTCCCCGTTGACGCTGATAATGTGCAGCAGTTGCATGATTTGAACGAAAAGTTGTTCCCTGTTAAGTATAACGACGCGTTCTACGAGTACGTGGCCGATGCACCAGAGGGATACTGCAAAATTGGTACGTTGACATGAAGTGGATGAAGGGTCGAAATTAGTCTGATAAATTTGCTGCTACTAGCTTGCACGGATGATGGACATCCTATTGGGTCTGTTTGTTGCGAAGTGGAGAAGGTCAAAATAGCGGGTAAACGCCGCTATCGCTTGTGTATCCTCACCATCGGCGTGTTGGAAGAATTCCGGCGCTTCAAGCTAGGTATGTCATTGCATTACTTTTCACTCTCGCAACTACGATATCCGAGATTCAATATGTCATCAATTTACGACATCCTGTCTGTTGTAGGCAGTTTGCTACTCGAAAGTGTGATGGCGCAGGCTCGCAAGGACAATCTCACGTACGTGTATCTCCACGTACAAAGCAGCAACACAGCCGCCAAACAGTTCTACTTGACACGTGGTTCCCAAGTCACCAAACTCTTACGCAACTATTATCCAGACCTCACTCCGCCACACTGCTTCGTTCTGCGCAAGCACCTCACAGCCTAAATGTATGCACCTATATATTCTGTGCACTGATGGGTACATTATGTACACTACCTCAAATACAGTGGCCATCAATTCGAGCAGCTCAATCGTCATCATGTCCAAGCCGTTGCTCGACAAGAATCTGTTCAAGAAGACGCTGGAGGTCGTCGGAGTGCGTGTGGAGGCCAAGAAGATCGGTCGCGTAGTCAAGAAGCTCCACGGCCACTTGCTGAACCTCCCGCGTCTGCGCAACGTGGTGCCAGATCCGACGAATCCGGACCCATACAAGAACTCGAGCAGTAAATTGATTCTACTCAATGCCAAAGTGAAGGACACAGAGACACTGCAGCCACTCCACGAGGAGCTAGTCGCTTTCCTTAAAGAGGAGAGTTTGGCTTTTGTGAGCCACGCTATTGAGCTGGATTACAGCTATTTTGCAGTGGACCAAGTGCTCGGTGAACTGTTGCCGAAAGGCATGGATATTCCCAGCTCTTTTGAGACGGTTGGACACATTGCACACTTGAATTTACGTGACAATCAATTACCGTACAAAAATGTCATCGGACAAGTCATTTTGGACAAGAATGCACAGATCCGGACAGTTGTGAACAAGACGGACAACATTGAGACCAAGTTCCGCACGTTCCCAATGGAAGTATTGGCGGGAGATGATGATATGGAGGTTGAGGTGCATGAAAGCAAGGCCACGTTCAGGTTTAACTATGCGGAGGTGTACTGGAACTCGCGACTGCAGCAAGAACATCTGCGGATGATCCGTCGCATCAAACCGCGCGACGTAGTGTGCGATATGATGTGCGGCATTGGTCCGTTTGCCATCCCAGTGGCACTTAACGGCAGTAAAGTCTACGCAAATGACCTGAACCCGCGTAGTTTCCACTACTTGAAAGAGAATATCAAGCTCAACAAGGTGGAGAAGCTCGTTACACCCTACAATTTAGATGGTCGTGAATTCCTGGCCACGCTACTGAGCGAGAAGAAGCAGTTTACACAAGTGCTCATGAACTTGCCAGCTATCGCCCTGGAATTCCTTGACGCGTTCCCTGGACAGTTTGACCACTGGGAAGGCGAGCTCCCTTACATCCACTGCTACTGCTTTTCCAACGCCGAGGACGTCAAGAAAGATGTGAAGGAGGTAAGTGACGAGGCGGGGACCTGTTGCTGTGAAATGTTGTACCAATGTTGTGTTTTTGATGCTGATTATAGCGCGCTGAAGAGATCATGGGCGGCGAACTGGACCCGGAGAGGACGTCATTCCACCTAGTACGTGATGTGGCTCCCAAGAAGGTCATGGTATGTATTTCATTCCAGCTACCCGACTCTATCGCGTTCAGCTCGGAGCGCCAGGCTTCACAGCAGGACGACCCGAAACGGCGGAAGGTCGAGGCTGAATCCGCTTGATCATGTATCGATCAATGGCTGCATCAGGGTCATCGACAGTTTCTTAGAGTGGAGTGGGGTGGAAATGAATAAAAATCTACGCCAGTCACGTTGTTTCATAAGGGTAAAGATTTAGGAGTTGAGAGTCATCAGAGTTTAGCTATGGAGTGAGCTGTCTACGTAGCACATAGCAGTCTGGCGGCTCGATGCGTTTGTAGTAGTTGCGCAGAATCTGCGTGGCCTCAAAGCCATGTGAACGATAAAATCGCAATGCTGCAGTGTTGCTCGTCTGGACATGGAGATACACCTGCGCCACGCCGTCTTGAATAGACTGTGCGATGACACCTTCAAGAAGCTTAGTGCCTGCACAAACACGTGGCTGTAAGTGAACTCTGTGACTTAGACTACATCTTAGGTCTCCCTTACCGATTCTAGCTCTGCGATAGCTTTCCAATATTCCGAGTGTCATGATGTAGGTGTGTTCAAGACCTTCGGGTCCTCCTTCGACAGGCTCACGACGACAGCAAATTGCTCCAACAGCGTAGCTCCCAACGCATGCTAACCACACAACACCATGAATCTTCGGTCGCTGTCAAGTTAGCAATAATCCTACCTAATTGAGCGTATCCCGGTGGAGAACTCACGACCTCCTTGTAGAACGCCAAGTTGTATCGCACAGGGAAGAGCTGGAGGTTGAGCTCACGTAGTCGCTGCACATTGTTCTTGTCAACAGGACCAAAGGCGACATTCGTCATCACGAACGCTGTTGGTCTCGTTCCATCAACCTCAATTTTGTCCTCGTCAACTGTCTTGCAATGCGAAGAACTTGGTGTCACTTCGAAGCTCTGGCGAGCCATTTAGCAGACGATTCCGTTTGTGCCAATGCCACGTGCGACGAGAATGGTTTCGTTCTCGTAACGGTGCAACTTGAAGTGGACCATGACCGCTCGCTCGCGATCTTCTGGCATTTGTCAAATTCTAGCTCAAGTCATCATGAAGTTCTGCGTCTTCCTCATTCTAATGCTCGCTACTGTCTCGTGGAGTCGCTCGGATGAAAATCCGTCTTCTAACCTTCTGGATAGCAGCGACTTCTTCGTGTGCGATTCCAAGGTACCAGGTATGAATGGACACTACATCTTGCAACCTCCGGATGTAGTGCAATCCGATCCAGACACACCCGTGTTCTTCCGAGCAGATGAAGATAAACAAGAAGAGGAGCTAGTGACGGACTTTCGTCTCTTCAGACACAATGGCTTCTGGATGATCGCTGATGTGGAGCCTTGGCCACCTGTGACGCACTTCCGCTGCGACCCAACCAAGACCCAAGTGGTGGGGATCGACGTCTCGGACGTCTGTGGATTGGGACAGTCGACACCACCTCGGATCGGCTACTCGCCTGCAGACCCAAAACTTGGTGATTTCTACCTCACACTGCATCGTGACGCTTGTCAAGATCTACAGATCGATAACACTCGAAGCTCGAACAATTTCTCTACTCGCAAGGAAGAGCTCTAACTCTAATCTTAATCCTTTAGTTCCACATCACGGCGAGGTTTTGCTTCTTAACAGCGAAGACGCAGGCCAAAGGAAGGTGATCCGACGGGCAATGAGCATTGGGGAGCCAAGAAGAAGTGCGACCAAAGATATTGGGGAGGACAGGGGCACACCACTTCCCCATGTAACGCGTACTCGCGAATCTGTTGGTGTCGTCCTCCACGTTGTCAAACCAGTCCTGGGCTTTGTGCTTCACCCACTCGACGTCCTCAATAGTAACAGGTTCGCGAACATCTTGACCTACTGCCTCTAGTTCTTCCAGAGTTGGTAGTTGAAGAAGTTGGAATGGTGTTAGCTGGCCGGCAGAGTGAAAAATGTAGTCGATTGTCCCCTGGAAGTTTTTGCTGGAGAAAGTGACTTCAGGCTCGCTCATGTACTCTGCGTACGCGCCGTAAGCACTCTCCATCATCTCACTGTGCACAAGAAGGCAGTCCCGATCGGCTCGAGACTGCAGTGTGGTGAATCGTTTCGCTTCCGCACGTTGGTCACTCCCCCCGACTGCTTTGTCAACCACAGACAAAAGCGGTCGTGGGCATGCAATAGTGTTGACTATCGCCTTCTCCTGCTTCGCATCATTGGCATATCGGGGAGTGCGACCCGACCCATACGAAATATCGTAAGGCTTGACATCAGGAGGTACGTTGGGAGCAAGAAACAAAGGCTTGTCGTCCGAGTTAGCAGTGTTTGGTGCTCTCCTCTTGTAGGCAGCATGCTCCAAAGTGCTCCCAGGTACTGAAGGCTGGCTCCAGTAACCCCAGCCATATTCATTGCGGGCCATAACCCGAAATTGGTACGTCATGCTGGCGCTCAACGACGTCACTATAAACGATGTCGCCTCTCCATCTCGTACTGACAGCTCGTACAAAAAGCCTGACGTCTTGCTTGAACAGTTCTTAACGGCGATTTTGTACTCGAGAATGAGAACGGAGGGCGTAAGTGATGTCAAAGATGGTGGAGGTGGCTTCCACGAAACCCGTAGAGATGAAGATGTAGGTTCATCGATAACCGGTCGTCCTGGTGCAACTGGAGCTTCTGGAACGGGCCGTCGGCGGCCTGTGAGGATGGTATGGTAGACGTCACTACTCGGAGTAGCATTGAAGGTGCCAGCTAGTACAACGGGGAGCTGAAAATCGGCATTAAACACAGAAAGTTGACGGCATAAATACTCGGTCTGCAGTACTCGCACTCTTTCCAACTCGGGTGTCGCTCCTGCTGCGAGTTGTGTGTTGACAACACAAAGTGCACAAGGCAGAGTAGACGTCTCCCACGGCTGCAAACACACCAGTAACGCAAGTTTGTCTTGTCTCGCCCTTGCGGCAAGGTTCACATCGTTGATGTTGGCACACAGGTCGTTCAGATGCACTTCAGTCGACCGAAAGAGTTGAAAACTAGTTTTCCTGAATGCAGTCACGAGACCATCATCGATCTCCTTGGTCGCTGAGGCTGAAGTTGGTGCTGCAGATGTAGCATATATACTGTCATAGCCAGCAATAGCTAGCTCAGCTGCCCACCAGTCATCATATTCATCAACTTCCTGCGCATAACGAAGCGCTCTTGTCAGTATTTTTTGAGATCCACGTAAACCAATGATCTACTCGTTGCAACCTGCAAACACATGATATCGGCGTCGTACGAAAGGATTTCTCTGCAAATTCGCATCAAATATTGCGTGAATAAGTGGCAATCATAGATAAAGACTGCAATGAATTTAACAAGTCCTCACCGTAGCAATCTCTCGCGTCGCTGTCGGATGTTCAGGATGGCTACACTGACATAACTCTTTCCTCCACGTTGCATTCTCCTTGCACCCATTTGTGACAAAACATTATACGTAAGTACCGACACCTTCTCAAGATCCGCCAGCTCGGCCAAGTCGCCTACGTCCTGCTTGGCAGGCACAAATGCTCGGAACGGGATCACCTCATCCATGCTACCAAAATGGCTACATTTAGGAAACGACACATGGCTACATTTGTGAATCACAATGACTATTCGGTAGTCACGTTTCACTCGATATTGACTACCCAGTAGTCAAGTCTCGCTTCCAGTCGTCCAGCCATTATCAAAGTCTGCCATGACCGAGCAGGAACAGGAGCTGGAGTTGCTGACCCCGCCACCAGCCACCGCGCCGTCCTCAGGCCATGTGGGACTTGCAGCTACTACGCTCTTATACTCAGCCGACGGACGCTACGTTTTCCAGCGTCAGACACACGTAGTACGCGTACTACACGCCAAGAGCGGTCGAGTGTTGCACGAATGTGTGCGCAATGGCAATAAAGCTGAAGTGCGTGCTTTAGCGCTCCATCCGCACAATTCGTTGCAGCTTTTGGCTGCATACCAAGATGGATACATTGTAGTATGGGACTTTGTAGAGCAGAAAACACTGGTAGAACTGGACGCTAAAGCTCCGGTGCTCTGGATGGCATCCAGTCGTACGAGTCCATCGCAATTGCTGCTGGTTATTGAAGGTGAAGACAGCTGGAGCCTCGTGGAGTTCAGTCTCAAGAAGAAGAAGCGCGGTCGTGTGTTGTTCCAGAACAGCAAGCTCCAGTTCCAGACTGCTGCTCTGCAGAGTTACACGAGTCCTCAAGGAGAGGGTGACCAGGCTGCACCAGGAGATTACCTGGTTATGGTGGCTGGAAACAAGATGGTCACGATATGGCTACATCACCAACCCGGTGCTAAGGACTCAAGCAGCCGCATCTACTCGATGCAAAAAATTCATCACCTTCGTGAAGTGACGTGTGTTGCTGTGAGTCCAATTCAACGGGAGTTTTCTATTGGTGACTCAATCGGACAGATCTACAGGTACCATCAACTTGGACAGAACGGAGAAGCTGCTCCGTCGGCGGCCAAGATGCACTGGCATTCACATGCTGTGCACTCTATCCAGTATTCGAGCGACGGACAGTTTTTGTTGTCTGGTGGTGAAGAGTGTGTGCTGGTGTCGTGGCAATTGGAATCGGGTCGACGTGCCTATTTGCCACGTCTTCCAGCATCTGTGGAGGTCATTGCACCCCGTCAGGATGGCGGTGTATACGTTGTTGGACTTGCAGACAACGTACTCTTCCAGTACAACCCAGTGACACGCGAACAGGAGTGGGAAGCTCGTGGATTGGCACGAGCTGGCAATTCTGCTACTAACTCACTACCGACTCGTCAACTAGTGGTGGACCCGCTATCCAAGTCGCTGGTGCTCAATGGCTCGTCAGGTGCTGGAGTGCTGCAATTCTACGAACCTTTTTCTGACCGCGTGCTCCAGACACTGCTGCTGTCGGAGCGTAATCAGGTTACGCGTACGGAGGATGAAGTACTCCCTACGTTGCAAGCATCACACTCGTACTTTAGTTCACGTGGCGGTGACCTCGCTACACTTCACGCGCCAACTACGACGAAGCAGGGTGATGAACAGGCTCTGCGATTTTGGACTCGTCGCGTGGATGGATCGTTCTTTGTGAATACAGCGGTAGATGCACCTCATGGACGCACTCGAGTTACGAGCATGGCGTTCTCTCCATCGCAGAATGGCGATTGCGTTGTGACTGCTGATGTGAAGGGCGATTTCAAGGTTTGGCAGAAGGTGGTGACTGAGGCAGGTAATACATCCTGGAATTGCCAGTCTGTCGTTCGGTTCCGTGATGAACCAGTGACGGCTGTGGGTTTTTCTCGCGATGGATCACTGCTTGCTGTGGCTTACGGCAATAAACTTACGCTTTGGGACGTTGCTACCCACTCGCTGCGTCGTGTAATCCCCTCTGCTGATGGTCAGAAGATTACCCAGATTGTGTTCCCTGGCATCAATTCACCTTATGTGGTCGCGGTCACAAAGAGTCAGGTTCAGGTTTGGAGTTTGTTGTCGCTGTCGCTTTGGTGGCGGTACACGGTGCCTGAGGGTGCTGTCGTGGCCGAAGAAGCACTGTACGAACGCTTCCTAGTCTGGATGCCCGTTGATGATTCCAAGAAGACGTTGGTGCTCGTCTTTGATGCTCAGACACCCGTGCCTACGTGCGTACGTGTCGTGGATGTCGGTAGCAAAGTTTGGAGTGCTGGCTTCCACCCTGGTACTGGAGACATTGTGCTCCTCGACAACAAAACTGGTGTATGGAGGCTGGATGGACCTAATGCCAGGTCGTTGGACGCCCGGCGTCGCAAGCAAGCTCATGTTGCAGCTGTTGCTGTGCGTGATGCTGCCAAGGACGGTGAACAGGAAGCCAAGGCACTGAGCGCTATCTACAATGCCGCTAGTGAAGGTCACCTTTCCGAAAAGAAGGCGAACCGAAACAAACACGTTGAGTCGAGCGGAATGGCTGTTAATGGCTCTGCCTCTAACAGTCTGTTCGATGCGCCGGCCCACGTACTGCCATCGATGACGGCGCTGTACAGGTCTTTCATGGATACAATGCTACCGAAGCCGCATCAAGTCGTCGAAGCTGACGAGTCTTCTAAGAACGTAAACGGCGAATTGTCGAGCTCCCAGAAGAAGAAGAACAAGCGACGCAAAAAGCAGCAGCAGCAACAACAGCAGCAGACATCGGTAGATCATTCCGCCAACGAGAATGGTGAGCAGCGCAAGCGGATGAAGCTCCAGGTAGAGAAGGAACTGGCCAATACGGAGTTGCAACAGCAGACATATTCTAAACTGCTGGAGACTTTCCGCAACAGTAAAGCGCGTCGGGCGTAAGTCTGTGGTGCAGACCAGGTGATATAGATTTACATGTTTTGCTACCTGCTTCGGTATTCTGTTGCTCATACGTGATCCTGTCGTTGAAGAACGTCAGATTTTTGACACCCCCGATTTGATGGATCAACATATTAGTATTAATGTCTGTCTAATTGTAGGCGAAGAGGTTCTAGTGGAGATTGCATCGCCTTGTACTCGGGGCTCGGTAGAGTTGGTACTTTGCTGCCAGCCTTGGGTGATAACTCGATGGACACTTCGATCGGAGCATCATCGTTGTCAGTAGCAAAGAAACTTTCGCGCAGTGGGTGGGTCTTCGGGTTGAACACTATGCATAGCACCAACGTAGACGAGTTGAGCATGACGAACAAGATGTTCGGCGCGATAATGATCCAGTTGGCTGTCAGAACGCCATACGTGAACCACATGACGTTGTTGGCCAAACTTGCCATCACCATGTGCGCGTTGATGAAAATGGCGGACTTGTGCTTGAGAACTTGAAACAACTTCTCCATCAGGGATGCGTACAAGCAAATAGCCGTTGCATCACCAATGTATCCCATTGTCTTGGCCACCTGAGCTCGTGTTTGACCAGTGTAACCAAGACTACCGATAATAGCGTAGATTGATAAAATGATGAGCACCATCACCATCAAAGCCACTACACGTGCTACATACCGGCGCTCCGTAGTGTATCGCCAATAAAGTGCAACATAGGCGAATGCAGCGACGTCACCGAATGTATAGCAACTAAAGATGGGAAAGTAGTTTTCAGCCAGGTAGCCGTACATCATCCACACATGTGAGTTGATTACAAGCATGGCAAGCGGAATGACGGACGCGACACCGACGTGCAGCCGTACATCATCCACACATGTGAGTTAATTACAAGCATGGCAAGCGGAATGATGGACGCGACACCGACGTGTTTCTGCTTGTGGATTTGGCGCATCAAGATGGAAGGACTGCAGATCAGCGCCAATGCACCAAAGGCGACGAAAATTCGGACGACGAGGAGTGCTGTACTGTCGACCATTGCGGAAGTGAAGCTTGTCTTGAGCGAAGAAGGGTAGATATACTTGAGTGTTTGAAGGCAAATTGCAAAGTGAGTCGTTCGAGAAACTCATGTGAACACTTCGAGCAATGAAGACCAGCCAGAGCGAGGACAAGTTCAGCTTTGTCGCCGTGCTTTACAACATCGTCTGTCTCACTGATCTTCATCATAACGAAATGATTTGATGCAAGACACGAGAAACAGGCGCATATATGTTGAAAACGTACAAAAGCGATGCTCCTTCGTTTTACCAAGCAGCCAAAGCCGCAATCGATATCCTTGATTGTTCATTAGAAGGAATAGATGAACAAGAACACCTAAATGCTTTGACATCGAGGAATTAGCTTAACGTATGGACAAAACAAAAACAGTAGGGTACTTATCTAAAATCTAAGAACACTAAACTAGGTCGTCTGCAACTTTCGCTGGAAATATGACGGTTGTGTAAGTGTAGCGCGGCAAAAGTGTTGGCTCGATTGATACGGCATATTTCCTTGTGTCTGCGTTGTTATTGAACTATTTAGTTTGGAACCTACAACGACTAACAACACAGAAAGTATAAAAGCTTTACTGAAAACTGAAAGCAGGTAACATTGTAAGCTAAATCCCTTTGAACTACATAAATAGTTGCTAACGTGCGACACTAACAATGATATTTCCATTTGTTACTGCGGTAGATCACTAGCGTAGTGGAGAAAATCAATCAAATACAGCTTCGCGATGTACCAACTGCAACTGCAGCTGCCTGTCAACGTTCGCTTTCTTCTATTACAAGTGGTGAATCAAGTACATTACCAATATTTCTCTTACTAGCAATCTGTACGGAAAATTTCATCATCGAAAATAAACGCCTTAGGGTGGCCACCACTACAACAGTTGTAGAATAATGCCATCTTTGGATCGATCACTGATTACAGTTCTGCTGTCGCCATTAATTGCGCCTCTTTATTTGGCATACGTTGAATTGGCCAAGTTGGCAGAGGATTGTCCTCCGCTTGTTCTACTCAAACAACTATTCAACTCATACACGACACGAATCAGAAACACTTTATTGAGGAATAAATGATGACCACGTCAATTTTTCCATTGTGTGGCCTGGTATTTACGTATGTAGTCACTCTGCTACTATTTCTACCGATTTACAGCACCTTTGCCTCTGTTACTTGTTACACGAGTTCATTAGAGATCGACGTTGTGATTACAACACTTTCGGAGGAGGTGTTGACCAGCTTGCACCTAGCACGGTAGTCACGCAATTACTATTGCGCTCTGCGTTGGTGGTTTCGTTCCTGCAATGCTTGAGGTAAAAACTGTTTGTTGACGAGGCTGCTCAAGCTCCACTTAGCTTTACCATTGTGAATAAAAAGCGTACTTCTAAGCGCCAGTCATTTTCCGTCATATCAACTTTTGTAAGTTGAAGCCACAGTTGTATTGTAACGGAGATCCTATCCGTTGCAGAAGATCGCAAGCTCAGGACGTCGAACGCCCGCCTCCCATCTCATATTGCAGTCGTTGCTCGTGAAGTTTCACGAAGTGAAGTCACTGCTCGTGAGTTTCACAGT
>PCFV01000647.1:0-18494 GCA_002812785.1 Phytophthora litchii | reverse complement strand
CAACGACCGACGGATGTTGTCGTGCAAAATTGACACCAATCGGTCAGTCAACCTCCGAACACCCCACAGATGCGTCGGTAAACGGCACCAGTACTCGTGTTGCCCGAAGAACGCTATCTCATTTGCCATTCCTTTCTCAATTGTCGTCCCCTTCACCAACTCGCGTTGACTACGACATTTCACTGCGTGATAACCCAGATGCATATGCTTCTTCTTGTTCAGTAACAACTCGTGCACTGCCAATTCAGCACCAGCATCCACCAGATCCACCTTCGTCACCACAGCAATAGTACGTGTGCCATTCGGATCAGCTTCTTGAGCCGCTTGTAAAATCTCCGTGTTGTGCATGTCCACATTAGCCGGCACAACAGCAATGATCACGGTACGTTCCTGTTGCATGTACCGATCCACCATTTGACGCACTCTCGGAATGATACTCTGGTCTTCATGATCACCCACCGTGCGGACGAGTCCTGGTAGATCGGTGAGTGTGAGGTTGGGTAGTTCGGGACCACTCATCTCGATCACGATCTGGTCGTCACTGATGTATTGGCCTTCATCGATGAGTTTCTTGGTGAGTTTAGTGATGGCGTCGGGGACGTCTTCTAGTCGATTGAGGTCCTCCTTCTCTTCACCTCATCGTTCACGACATCCGATGTACCCGATTGAAATCGAACAAGTCTTACAGTGCCACGAAAGGTGTCGGCACGGGTGAGGACAAGTTGTGTGGGACATCTTGTCGTGAGTTGGTCGGATGACGGGAAGGAGACACCGGAGAGTGCAGACAACAGGGATGACTTGCCACTGGAGGTGTCCCCCATGACTGCGATTTGAGGTAACTCGATATACTGACCGAGACCAATATCGCGGAGCTTATCGATAAGTTTTCGCTCTTCTTGGGCTTTCTTGACATGGGCCAGCAATCCGTGAGCTCTACTCAATTCCATGGTACTAATTGCTATGCTGGGTGGTTGTGCACGGCAAAACAAGAGATACCGACGGGTAGACCAAGATTGACGTACGTTAACCACAAAACCGTTGATCAATAAATCTTTCGTAGCTTCTGTCTGCTCGACTCCACTACCTCCAAGTGCTCGACCTCCCATAACCAACACTAGTGTATTCTCGTGTTTGGTTGATGCCTCCATCTCCAACAAAGCTAAACACATAGCATAGTCCTTTATTTTCATTAGAATTCTGACTCAGCGTGTTAATCTCCCAGTTTTATTCCAATGCCAATTCCCGGGGCTTTATCCGATATGATGCTAATCTGCGTTACACTAAAGTCGCTGGCCTGCTCGAAAATTCAGGCGCAGATCATAGCCACTTGTAGCATCTACAATAACCCTCGACTATTACATATCGCGCCTGCAATATTGTCAAGATTCATAAAATCATCATCGAAACTTCATTTGGACGGCAACTACTACAATGTTCCTGACTAAGTCACTTTTCGTTCAAATTCCACTTTTCAACAACGTGATGTAAGCAGTCTAATGCAGGAAGGTTGATGTCTACTCACGTCATTCTGGCGGATGACACGAGTTTGAGATGGACGTTCGGAACGAAATAATACACGTTGAAGTACTACAATCGTGTGTTGCAGATCGGAGGATCCGTTGTGGTCCAAGCACACTGCAACCGCCCTATTATGAGGCTTTACGAACAGGTCTAGTCTTCTATAAAAGTACACCGATTGCTGAAGTGCTAATTTCCTGCTTCACAATGCTGGGCTCTGTTTCTATCTGAGATCTCGTGATATTCAAAGTTGTCACCAACAGCGATAGCAATTGTCGACTTCCCTACTACTGTAAGATCTAGCTTACCAGTTGAGGCTTTTCTTTCTCAGGTCTTTTTCTTTTCGTCGTTGTATCATTCTGCAGCTCAAGATGTTGTGCGTTTGTCTTGAGCTTGCTTTGTGTTACCTAAATCCTCCCAGTCATTTAATTGCGTGCAAACTGCCTGCAATTCAGCATTTCAAGCCGCAGTAAAGCATTTTCACGTGCTGTTACGCAGTTTACAGCGCGATGTCTGTCTTACAAACTTCATAAAAGCGAGCAAAGTAGTACAGTAATTATTGCGATTCCCGCAGCTTTCTTAATTTCCAGATTCCAACATATATATGCAAAGAAAGACTATATTAAAATTTGTAGCCAATCACAGATCTGGAATCTTTCAGATTTTGGAATTGTTTGTCGTAAATCTGAAGACTGTGGAAATCGCTCCATTAGGACTTGATCTACATATCAAAGGGGGTTAGTGCAAATGGCTTTACTACATCAAATACTACTGTAATGCGAGACACAGTATAAGAGCACCGCGCTTCTGCTTCATTCAATGCATCGCACGTTCGGGTGATTTCTGACTAAAACCTGTCATAATTCATATGACTCTATTTGTTTTCTATCCTAAATATTTGTTTAAAAATTCAAACGTTTGAAAAGGCAAGTGTGTCAACGACAAGCTCACCTCGAAGCGGTACTGCTCCACTGCCCAACACCACCACTCAATAGCGTTGCCACTGCAAATGGCAGTGCGTTGTACGGTGGAGTTGCAATTGGCAGACGGATGTACTGGACGCAATATCTCCACTATGTTATACCCAAGAGCCACGGTACGTTCACCACAGCAGATACTTTGCTATCTACAACGATGAATAACGTGTGCAATGCCTTGTTATCAGCTTATTCGACGGCGTGGGGGACTAGAGGTGATGAGTGACGATCCACCACTGCACAAGGCGGTCAAGATTCAAGCACACAAGTACGAGGTGTATTCCAGTTACGCCGCCATGGGCAAGCTTGCGCTCATCAGGTTGGTGCTGCACGGTTGCAATGAAATGAAAGACAAGAACACATCTAAGAGCCAATACTTGTGGTGGCGTTATGTTGCAGACGCGAGAGAACTCGGATTACCCAGTTTAATTTTCGTGAAGGCGATCCCGAGGAAATGGTTGCATTGAGGGACTTTTGCATTCGAACTGGCGGTATTTCCAAGTCGAAGACTGTTGTTGCAGCAGCGGTGAGGAGGTCTGTGGTAGCTTCACCTTTGTCCCCTGCACACGACCACCGCATTGGCGTGAAGCGTTCTCGGAGCGTACTTTCAGACTTGACCAACAGTTCGCAGTCACCTGGGCCAGATGAAAGAGGTGCCCGTCGACGAAAGACCTCGCATCATGCTAGTTCATCATTGCGACAAGACCGCAGACAAGCAAGTTTGACAGTAGAGCAGGAGCGTGTGCTGGACCTCGTTGCTCAAGGCAAAAATGTGTTCTTCACGGGTAGTGCAGGCACAGGCAAGTCGTTCTTGCTTCAGCATCTGCTGAAACACGGCTGCGGTCACGCGATGGGGCGTGTATTTGCGACTGCTACAACAGGCATCGCTGCCTACCACATTGGTGGAATGACACTCCATCATTTTGCGGGAATTGATCCGCGTGTTCACACGTCGAAGCAAGAGCTGCTGAAACAGATCACCCGCAAGAAAGACGCTATCACTCGGTGGAAGACTGCTCGAGTTCTTATTATCGACGAGGTTTCCATGCTGGACGGGCGGCTGTTTGACGACCTGGAGGCTGTTGCTAGGCAAATACGACGCAGTACAGCTTTCTTCGGTGGTATTCAGCTCATTCTTTCAGGTGACTTCTTCCAGCTGCCGCCAGTTGGTCGACGAGGGCGTGACCAAGGCGCCAATTCCACTTCCCCGCCACTGCTTTGTTTTGAAAGCAGTGCGTGGATCAGAGGCATCACTGAAACAATTGTCTTGAAAGAGATTTTCCGTCAGCGGGACGACGAATTCGTCCGCATCTTGAATGCGTTCCGTGTTGGACGACCGACAGCAGCGATGATCGATAAACTCAATGAGCGCTACAAGCCAGCAATTGACAGCGACAGTGACGACGCCATTCACATCTTCTCCCACAATGATGACGTCTTACGGGTAAGACTTACCAAAACATTTATTTGCGTTGCTTGGTCTGATCTTCACTGCTTGTTGTGCATGCCGACAGACCAACATCAGGGCTCTAGACGAGCTGGGAGGCAAGAAATTCAACTATCTTTCGGCCGATCGGTACGTGCAATGTACAAACTACACATCTTTTCCAAAGATTAACGTTCTTTTGCGTTGGCGTTAATGTCTGTTTGCACCAACAGTGGAAAGACAGAGTTCCTTAGCGCGTGTCCTGCCCCAGCAAAGCTGTCACTGAAGAGTACGAATTTTGCCCTCCATTATCATTACTATACTCGCACAGTAGTTTGCTAACCGACCTTGTGTATGTGCTACGTTTCATATAGAAAATGCGCGAGTCTTGTTGATCAAGACACTAAACGCATCTCGCGGTCTGGTAAATGGCTCGCGAGGAATAGTTGAGGGATTCACGCCACAGTCGAACCTGCCTATCGTACGCTTCTCTAATGGCGTGACAGAGACCATCAAACAGGAAGAGTTTTCAGTAAGCGTCGCTGATACTGTGTTAGCATCTCGACGACAGCTTCCGTTGGCACTGGCCTGGGCCATCAGCATTCACAAGAGCCAGGGTTTGTCATTCGATGCTGCCGTGCTGGATCTGTCTCGTGTGTTTGAGTTCGGCCAAGCCTACGTTGCGCTATCCCGCGTACGTTCGCTGGAAGGACTACGACTGCGAGCTCGCATTCGCGACAAGAATGGAGGGCGATTGCTGGCAGATTCACGTGTGGTGGAGTTCTACGAGGCCATATCGAGCTATTGAGGCAGATGACATTGATCACCTTGTGACAAGGTACATTATTTGTAAGTATTTATTGCAATATACTGTATTTCAGCACTCAAACGACTGGTACAGTTGATGAAGTTGAGAATGATCAATCCCAGTTCACAATTCATTCCTCATCCGTCTGGTTCATTATCGTCGTCGGACAAACCTGCTCTGGATCGTTATGACTAAAACTCCAGCAACAAAATCTGTGTGTATTATTGCAGCTAGCAAGCTTTCATCCAATGCACTCTATTACCTAGTAAACACCTTTAGAGGACCTTAACAGAGCAGTCAAGCTGCTTGTAAGGCAGCTTGACTGCACCTGAAACTTTACCACTTCAACTTCATTGCTAAAGTTGCGCAGAATTCTAGAAGCAACTTTATCACGGTCGATTCATATTTGAATCGTGTTCAGTCCGAATTATCATCCAATCATATGCACCCCATCTCCATCCGCACTTGTGATTCGTCAAAACCCTTCGCTACCATCACCCCTAGCCCGCCTGCATTTGGTTGGTGTGAGTGAAGCGGGGCTCTCTTTGACTTGAAGTTTGTATGGAGCGCGTTTTGAAGGCCGGTTTGTATGGCCAGCACTGCGCCTCAGGCTTCCCCGCCTCCGCTAGACTTATTTTACCCTTCCTTCCGCTCCGCGTTAAAGTCCCAAGCCCGCATCCAAGATGGTAGGACCTACTTTACCTCTGGCTACAGGACCTGGCGCACGATGGCGCTGGGTTGGTCGTGCTCCGCTCCGTCTCCTCTGCGTCCTGGCGGTCTCAGCATCGCAGCAGCTACAGCAATCAGAACAGACGTGTCCGGAAGCAATTGTCCCGGACTGAAAGAGACTCAATAGGAGACGGAGACGCAGGGACCAGACGCAGCTAATGCAGGACGAGACAGAACTGACGTGTTGCTATTGACTATGTAGACGAAAGGTACGCAGAGTTTCGGTATGCGCCACAACAAGACCCACACCATCTGCAGACGGTGTGGACGCAGCTCTTACCACATCCAAAAGAGCACGTGCTCTTCGTGTGGCTACCCCGCTGCCAAGATGCGCAAGTGTAAGTGGCAGTCGTGTCGATTGGAGGGCAATTGCAGTGATGCTGATGGAGATTTTGGTGGTATTATGATACAGTCAACTGGAGCCAGAAGGCCCTGCGTCGCCGTACCACGGGCACTGGCCGCATGCGCCACCTGAAGAACGTCCAGCGTCGTTTCAAGAACGGCTTCCGTGAGGGTTCTTCCGCTGTGTCGAAGAAGGCCGCCACCAACTAAGTACGCTCGAAGTCCACTCGAGGGGAACGGAACTGGCAGCTTGGGGTAAAAAATCAACACACTAGCTAGCGAAGCGACAGGAAGACGGCAACGGGGAGTGTGGAAGACATTGGAGACGAAACGAAAGTGGAACGTAAAGCTCTTGAGTGCAAACGACGACCGGCGACACAGGCGGAAGCGTGCGAAGACGACTGTTGCGATCGCTTATTGGGCATCATGAGACGCCTACGACCTTCCAATCCAATATTCACATCCTTTAGCCGTTCATTCACTGTGTTCGCCTTGGTGTATGGAGTTATGTGTATGCTACGCTGCTGAGGTGTCTTCTCCTAGGTTCTCGAGAATGCTAGCTTGCAGTCGCCCGAATGAAGACGACAAGTTGTCGAGGATTTCGAGATCTTCCTTTTCACGCAACGCACTTTCAGCTCGGAGTTGAGCGCGTAGTGCCACCAGTCCCTGTATTTGGGTAGACTGGTCTCGCTCAGCGGCGCGGTTGTCAACGCGCATGATGTGGTGGAACTCTTCTTCACGCTCCTGGAACTTTGCAATGCGACGTACAGTCTCCGTGCGAAAACTAGCGTCCGTCTTGCGCTCATTACTCTCCAGTGCGTGCAAGGTCTTCTTCTCGCGCTTTTGAATCTTGGCGTTCTCGATATCGAACGTCTCGTGGTTCTTCTCCAGTTTCCGTGTAATGGTGCCCTGCAGCTTCTCCATGATCTCAGGCACTGTTGTGTACGCGAACGTGCGGAATTCGGATTCGCATTCGTGTAGTCTGCAGACAAGTTGCATCAGTGTAACAGATCTACAGAAGTGAAAACAAACGTACTTCTTCTCTTGTGTAGTAATTTCTTGTGCCTCGAGCCGAGCAAAGTGCGAGAGCGTCTTCTGCTCTAGTGTGATGAAAGCTGTTTGGAATTGCTTCTTAAAACCTTGTCGCAATTGTTCAATAGAGCTCATCATTGCTTCGTGTTCCGTTCCTAACTTTGCCTCGAGGTCGCGACCTCGCTGCTTCACTGCATCCTGTACATCCACACATCAACATCTTCTCCTGAACGATCTAAACAAAAAATCTCGTACAATACGCTGCTGAAAATCGACGTTATACGCATGCACCGCAGCCTTAAGCTCCTCCATGTCGACTTCCAGGTCTTCTTCAGCATCTTCGATTAGATCCGCTCGCTTGGACTCGGGCGGGAAATCGTTTGGAGGCCGAATCTATATCATAATGACTTTGCATGGGACTCCGGAACTTTACACAACCACCAGCGAAGGATTTACCGCTCGAGACATGGGGCTACTTGGAGGTGCGATCGTTTCATTGTATCTCGCTCGGTAAGACTGCTCGAGAGGAGCGGAAGGCACAATCGCCACAGCGACCTCAGGCTCTATTACCTCGTCATCTACAATCGGTTCCTCCATCGTTGCAGTCGCTTCGGATTCCATGATATCTAGCTAGACGTTAAAAGTCTGTTGGTATTGCACTTGCAACTTCCAGCAAACACACTAAAACGGTCATGCTGCGTCTATTCAAATCAAGAACCAGCCTTACGCTAAAATCCACAACCACAGCATATACATTAACTGGACTAAGGCTCCTATCATCGCAATTTAGAACCAGCCTTACGCTAAAATCCACAAACACAGCATATACATTAACTGGACTAAGACGCTCCTATCATCGCAATTCTTATGATGGCTACACAAAAGGCACGTTGAAAGTACATGTACCACAATCTTACCGGTTATTTTTAGTGTGGTGCACTTTTGGCTCGTCCGACAGTCGAGGAGCTGAGCTGTCTCTACGCTGGCCACTTGTGCGTCTCCTAGCAGCTCTCCAAGGCCCAAGAGTCAAGTTTGTCTACGTCTCAAGTACCTTCTGCAACATGGGGAGCGACGAGAAAGCTGTAACCAAGCCGTAAGAGCGCTTTTTCCCGTGGTTATGACCCTCGGCAGATGTAGACACATTTACTTAACGCTCTTTTGGATGGTAAATTACAGTGCTGAGAAGGAAACGTCCGGTCAGAAGCGCAAGGCACCGGAGGACGCGAAGATCACGTCGTTCTTCAAGGCTGGGGACAAGGAGGAAGCGCAGAAGCGCAAGGGCAAAGTGGTCAAGAAAGAAGAGGAAGAAGAAGAGGAGGAGGAAGATGAAGATGCCGAAGAGGGAGATGACGACGAAGACGAGGACAGTGATGAGGAGGACATGGCCCCCAAGAAGAAGAAGCGACGGACGAGCGAAGACAGCGAGGACAGTGGGGACGAGTCGGAGTCGGAGCTCAAGATGACGGAAGACGACCTGGTGGGTGTCGACACTTCCAACATTATCCCACGCTCTCGACGTCGTGCTGCTGTAGCTGCTGAGGCACTGGCATCAGAGGAGATTGCTGCTGCTACGGGAACGGCTCCTGCTGCAGTTGCTGCTGCGAATGGAGATGATGATGACGGCGAGTCTAGTGACGAGGCCGAGTTCTAAGGACAAAGGATGATGTCTAGATGACGCACTGACTCATTGAGATACACTCTTTTCACGCATTATGCTTATCTATCGAGCTTTGTGCCAACTTTGATTGCATTGACGTGATTCATTGCGATGGAAACTGTGCTAATGTCTAAAACCTGGACAGGCTGATGGTTCAATACTTGGTTTATGGAGCAGGACCAAGCAGTTTCTCGAAATGCCAGTATGCAGCCTCCGCCGCACGTCCTCGCGCTAGCTTGTACGAGGCCGCGCTTGCTTTCAAAATTGGCTGCAGAAACGGTAATTACAGCATGGTCAATATTACATGTACTTGCAGTGGCAACAGCAAGACACTCGAGCATTTCCGTACCCTTCCTTTTACGTAGAGCTCCACGGTGTACTCGGACGCATTCACAGGGGCTGGCAAATACCTGCATGCAAAGTCACATAAAACGTTAGCACATGCTCCATTTTCACTTGATCACAGAGCTCAAGTATCATACTTGTAGACTGGTTGCCCATAATAATGACCTTGCAGCAAGTTCTGCAACTCGACAATAGGTTCCCAAATGACGTCGCGAGTGGCATATTCGGCTGAGCGAGGAAGAATGTGGGCAGACACAAAAGTCATCGCTGCCTCCATACCCTGCAAGAGCAATAGCCAAACCCACGGTTCCAACGCTGTCAGAAGTATCACAGACTCATAATAACCCGCCACATCTTACCTGATCGAGATAAATGGCTGCAATGAGTGATTCCACTGCACCTGCAGCAATCGTAACTCGACCTTTGACATTATCCGGTGCTGCGTTTGCTTCGTTAAATCCAGGCGGCCATAACAGGAGATCTGTAATCCCTAAATCCGCACTGATCTTCGACAGCGTATCGTTATTCACAAGTGCCGACTTGGCGCGTGAGAGTTGTCCTTCCTGGTGTGTTGGCAGCATCTGATAGACATATGCCGCCGCTGCAGCACCCAGCAGTGAATCTCCTAGAAACTCGAGACTACGGTTCGATAGCCGCACCACCGGCACGTCATCCGGCACCGGTTTGTTCGGCAAGCAGCCATGATGAATCAGTGCACTTTGCAGCAGTGCCACATCTTGGAATTTGACTCCAACTCGCTCTTGCAACAATTTGAGTCCAGCTTTCCAGCCCTTGGGAATTGGAACCTTGTCAAAGTGTTCGGGCTTGATCAACTGCCAATCCGGAGTATTCTTCGGGTACAGCAATTGCTGCGCTGTGATTCGTTTCGTGGTGATCACGTCTCCTTCCAATCGACGGCGCTCTAACTTGACAGGTTGGTTGGGATCCGCTGGAACTTGACTTTTATTGCGTCTAGCAGAGCTCTCAATGTCATTTTCGGCTGCTAGAGCAGCTGCAACTGCGTCAGCAACGGCCTGCGGACTCCTAAATCCATCAGGAAGTGAACTACGTGAAGAAAATGCGCGAATGTTGCCTGTAACGAGAGCACGACGACAACTGATAGTCAACACTTTGCGCATGATTGACCACTGGTACATGTAGCACAAACACTGAAATGCAAAGAATATATCAATATTACGGACTTAACAAGATGAAAATAGGTTTTTGACGACTAAGTACGAAAATTATCGAAAACTTACCGCTAATCACACATCTCGTAGG
This sequence comes from Phytophthora litchii, assembly GCA_002812785.1. Taxonomy (NCBI): domain Eukaryota; phylum Oomycota; class Peronosporomycetes; order Peronosporales; family Peronosporaceae; genus Phytophthora; species Phytophthora litchii. Next base: position 8,379 of record PCFV01000647.1, on the reverse strand, counting down.
AATGATGTCTGTAGGCCACAAAGAGCAATACGTGAAGAGTGAAATGCTTGAGCATCGACGTACAAATCAAGATGAAATGAGCGCAAACGTCAAAGAACTATCCTTCACACTAGGCTATTATGAAACAGATAGGCGTGCTGGAAGCTCGAGCGAAAATTGGACATGAAGTGCAAAAAGAATCCAAGAAACTAGCACAGACTGTTGCAAGATGCTCACAAAGTGGAGATTCTAAAACAACCAGTGCGAAAATTGCGGTGTTTGAGAGGTAAACATGTGCCGGGTAGGAGGGACTCAACGAATTTACTGTTGGAAATTTTTTCGTGTGGAAAAGAATGTTCAACCTTACGACAACAAGCTTTACGAGATGGATGCTACTGATACGGAAGGCAAGGTGCTTTGTAAAAAGATTGCTACTGGACGGGAAAATTAAAGAATGTCATACCTGGGAGGCGATAAAATATTGCTGGCGGACAATGACGTTGTCAGGACTATTCCAAGCCGCATCACTACGATAAGTTTTCATCCACGTACAGATCGAGTTTAGTAGTCATGTGGAGGCGACAAAGGTCCTGTCGCGATCTGATCACCTCCTACCTTTTCTAATTGTTCGTTGACAGTGCTCCTTAAACTCACGATGCCTCTGTTAACCAGCTACTTTTCCCAGATTCGCCCAAATTAACAGCCAGCTGCCTTGATGGTACTGTGTGTGAATTGGACCTCAAAACTGCGAGGACATCACTAGTTTGTGATGAGACTTGAACTACTTCACTTATTGGCTTGGACAACACACATCTTTACTAGGAGAGTTGTGCGGTTGCGAATGACTGATCGTCGGGACCGGGGTGTTCACACTGCTAGTTATGCGTTGGATCAAAAGCGGATCAACTAAGTCGACCAGCACCCAAGCCTTGATTTGTCATGTTTCTTTGCGTTTTTGTCAAACATTGTGTACGTTTTGCTGGCAAAATATCGTCGTGAATTCGTGTTTAGCTACTTTGCTATGGCATCTCAAAACGACACGGTGTGTTTGTGGGACGAACTGGAGTTTTCTTCTTCTGAGGCAAACGCACCAGTGACAAGGTTACAACACGCTAGTTGTATGCATAGTGCACACTCCTCCCCACTTGAGGGTTCTTGGACAATGACGATGGGCCACGGCTCCTTCACGATATGTACTACTCGTCAAACCTCATCGAGTGGATATTGTCAGCGCTGGAAGTTCCTCTTACGCTACCAAAACCAATCCGTGCTCGCCACAACACTAAAACAGGCACATCGTCCAAAGAGAAGTGATTGATTCGTGGTCGGGTGTTTGAATGAATCGTTCAGACTGCGCTTCTTTCAGGCTGGAAACCCTCTCTCCATTTACGAGTTTCCAGACACGAAATTAACGAGCAGAGCGGAGTATGACGTTGTAAATGTTTATCACCCGCAGTTGGGCCTTATCGCAAGTCGGGCACTTCGGCGCGACAAACCAAAATAAGAAGACCTCCTACGATGTAAAAATTGGAAATGTTTCGTAGTTGCGAAGATTGACTTTTAAGGTTTTACAGTTCTTCTACTAAAAGGCAGCAAAATGCTGTCTTTTGCTGCCTGTTTTCACTATAAAAACTGCAAAGCATCGCCTGGCGCTCCATATGCATCTCGTTAAGTACGAAATGTTGCGTATATTCGCGGTATTTTACCGCCAACCATTTGCTGTATCATGTCTGCCATGCACGCAGTAGACTTGCACGAGACCCCAGTGCCGCGTAAAAAACGTCGCTGCCGTAGTTCGAAGAAGAAACGACTTCGGCTGAAGAAACGTGCTTGTCTCGAACCGAAAATTGAGGTCAGGGATGAAGAAGTTCAAGTCAGCAAGAACGACCTGAAACAAACTCTAGAATACAATCAACATCATGTCGAAATACAAAACTGCAACAAAACTGAAGAACAGAACAATGAACAACAGCATCAAGACCAAAATCAAGGGGATTCTACTCAGAATCGCAGTCAAAATGAATACAAAACACAAGTCGAAACACACGTTCAAGACGATGAGCAGGACCGCTGTAATAATAGAGAAGACCTAATGGGAGCAGATGAGGAAGAGATGACAGAATATGAACGCAGACGTCGAGCAAATATTCTGCGTAACCAGGCGTTTATGAAAGAGGTCGGCATGTCTATTGTCAAGCTTGCTGCTCGTACAACAATTGGCAATGAAGTTGAACAAGAGGCCAAAAGAAAACGACTAGCAGAGAAACGCGAAGAGCGAGCTCTTCAAGCTGCAAAAATGCCCAAGCCAGCACAACGACTCTCCTTGAGATTAAGGATGAAGGCTTATAGCGAGAACGTCCGTGCCAGGGCTAGAGTGATGGCGTCTAGAAATGTCGTAGTTTCATTGCCTGCAGTCGTGGGTCGAGATGGCTTCCAGACGAACGATATACATGAAAGAAATGGCAGAGAGAAAGAGACGACGGGGTTTACGCACAAACGCAGTGAGTACATGTTGAAGAGAATGAAGACAACAGTTAGTTCACCACTTCATACAGTAACGAACAGTCAAGTTGAAAATGACAGGGGACGACATGAACTGGAAGCTACAAAGCGTTATGAGATGGATGCTGCACGAAGAGATGAATTTGCGCACCGGACGTCACGTGTGATCTACAAAACTGCGAGTAAGAAGGTGGATACAACGTCGACAGATTCACCACCGATAGAAATGGAGCAGCAGCTTTGTGGCGACAACTCATTCGTTCAGGATGAGTCTCCACGAAACCCAGTTGAGAACCTAGAATCCAAGAAATCTGCAATTGAACAAGATGAAGTGCAAGACCATCATGATGGGGAAAGTCAACACGACAAAGTGACAGTGCACGAGCGCAAACGTCAAAAAATTATCGTACGAAAGCAAGCATCCATGCAGCAGGTCAGTTTTACGACCAGGTTCTCACTTCGTATGCAAGAAGAAGAAAAGGAAGTCAAGCGACAAGCGCTCGCTGCTGAGCGAATTGCCCTACAATCTGCACAGGATAAAAAACTGACACGCTCAGGCCGCATGTCACGGCGACTGGGAAAAGAAGTCGAGGTGAATTTGTTAGATCGGGGCCACCCACTGGATCTACTCTCGTTGAAAGCAGGACCACGCCGTTACGGTAACAAGGTCCATTTCATGGATGCAATGGATGACGAAGGAAAAGCGTTCTTGGAAAACCTTACTTCACATTTCACAATGCCGGTTGCGTTGGAGAAGAAGATACCTTTGGTTGATGGTGACAGTATTGAATATTCTTTGGCAAACAAAGATGTCGTCAAGACCATGTCGGAACCCATTCGTGCAATGACTTTTCTTCCACGTGCAGACCGTGTTGTCGTAGCGTCTGGAGACAAAGAGGGACATATAGCTCTCTGGTCGCCTACTAGCAAGGACGACAGCGATTCGTTTGTGGTGCTGTATCGACCACATGGTTTTGCAGTGAGCCAGCTAGTGTTTCCTGACGCAACGAGGTTGATCTCCAGTAGTTATGATGGAACTGTGCGCGAGTTCGATCTGTGGGCGTCCAAGTTATCAGTAGTGTGCGATGCTGGGTTTGGGATATCTGCGGTGGCTGCATCGATGAACCCGCAATTCTTCTATGCAGGATGTGACGATGGCACTTTGAGACTAATTGACCGTCGGACACGGACGCTAGATAGATCGGGTTACCCACTGCACGAAGCAAGAATCAACACGCTGGATCAGCACCCAGTTCTCAACTAGTAAGTTGCAAGATTATGATGTCATCGTGGGTGACCATGGTTGCTAACAACTTTTTGACTTGTATTGATGTAGCTGCATTGCAACAGCCTCGCAGGATAGCACCGTGTGCTTTTGGGATAAGCGTCGAATTTCTTCGGAGGTCAACATACCACTGGCGACGCTACCGCATGCGGACAATGTGGGCTGCGCATATTTCTCTCCGCGCGGTGGCGAATGGCTAGTTACGGTGAGCCAGGACTCGTACATTAACATCTTCGACACGTCAATTCTATCGAAGCGCAATGATTCAGATCCACTCCCAATCTATTTACCTGGTCCAAGGCGCACCCAACACAACAATTCCACCTCCAGCAGCGGGAGCAAGTTCATGCTACACGCAGCATGGAACCCCAAGAGGACAAACCAGTTTGTAATTGGGTGTATGGAGAAGCCGTCAAGGACACAGATCTTCAACGTTGGCTATCATAACAGCTACCATAGCACTGTTCGTGAGTTGACAAGTTGCAATTTCGACTCCATTCACCCCGTCAACGTGTTCCACCCGTACTTGGATCTCATCGCTAGTGGTAACACGAGTGGACGCGTATCACTTTGGCGCGGACAACCAGAATAAAACAGTCATCTCACACATACCCCATTGTGTTCTCAAGAAGTATCTGGGATTTTATATTACTTCTCACTGCTTGAGTTCACTACTGAAATTCTGTCGTGAATCTCCGTGTTGGAACCGACAAGTATCATGGCAGGACGGGGTCGATCGATATACATATGGCGTTTGCACTTGCATTTGCTACTGGAGTGGTGAAGATTGCAGCGTACAAAATGTGATCCAGATTGTCAGGACTTAGGAACACACTTTGATATTGACATCACATGGATAGGAGAGATTAGCATTCCAGACAGCAACACCACCACTGCAACGACATCCATCGTTATCAATTCTCTAAGTAGTACATCTGAGGGTTACCAGGCTGCAGTACAATAAGCGGTATTCCTGCTGGCAACGGTGAATGGGAACTTGCACTGAACTTCGTATATTCAACTATATGTCAATGTGTTTGTTAATGAATGGTCGATCACTTTCCAATCGACTACGATCCTACGAAACTTTGGACTGCAACGAGCTATGTTACGTTACTGTGCTCTTCATACAATACCAACGCTGATGCAGAGAAAAGTTTTCGGATACCTAAGCCGCCTCATGTAAGTATTGATAGTCTGCTCCCTTAGTGTGTAAGGGATGTACTCACTTAATGATTTTACAATTCACCGATAGTACGGAGTGCCAAGTCGTGAAGATATCGAATTCCTCTGAGTGGTGGTTCACCCTGACTACCCGTCTACAAGCATAACGATTCAGCTCACCGTCGCCTCGACTACCTCGGGTCGACGGAGACTCACAGCGTTGGTACCAGCTCATTTCATCTAGTGGCTCACAAATTTGAGCTGCTCCATTGAGTTTCAGAGTGTTGTGGTATTCGTAGAGAACGAAGACGCAATTGGGAGAGCCGGCTTACTTCCCGAGAAGTTTAGCCTAGTGTATTAGCAAGTGAAATGTAAAGTGAGTGAACTACTGCCAGATCTCCACCTTCTGTGCCAGTGAATCACTGGTCAAGGGGATATAGCTCTATTTAGTAATCTACGTTTTCGTTATATAGTCTTCCATTTCTGCGTTATGCCACACTGGATTTCTGATAGCCATCAACTATGCGTTATGCTAGGTATCGTCAGCTTTGCAGTTTGCGTTATGTGCAGGGACCGTTGTCGTGATAGTACACTTGATTGATATTTCCTACAGTTAACTGCTCCAACTGCTGGCTTGAGGAGGCCGAAAGTGCTGTCTCCACTACAAGCGTACTGCTCACGGATCAAACCATGCCGAGGTCATATCATTATTGATGATCTTATTGAACGTATTAATACTCATGCGGGTTTCTATAACCATCTGGACAAATGAACGGAGTGCGGCATCGACTCTGTCGTTCACGGTGAGGGGAAACCATATGACCAACATCAGTCTGGGCAAAACTCGTTTGCTACAACTCAACTGCAATCCACTCATATCTCAAATACTATGCTACAGTGCCCATCTCGAAATGTTCTTTGACATCTGTACTCCAACACGCTTGCCATGATGGTTTTTCATGCACTATTATCGTACGTTGTGCTTCGTGTAGCCAGCGGCATGGGTATTATGCACATGAATCCACGGTGATAGTACAGATAAACCGACACTGCGCATCAGCATACCAACAAACCGCACGCTCACTTCACAATTTTCTCTCTCAACCCAACATCCAAGCCCAAATCATGCGGTTCAGTTACTTCCTGCTCGTTGTGGCCACTATCCTCCTCGCTAGTCCTGATGTCGTCTGTGCTAAACAATCTACGGTAGCTTCTGCTAAGGCAGCTACGCAGCTCAACTCGGTCAACGCTGGCAACACGAAGAGATTTTTGCGGTCGCACAAGTTGATCGAGGACGACGACTCTGCCGACAATGCCGAAAAAGAAGAGAGAGGCCTATCACTTGGTGATTTTATGAAATTGGAGAATTGGCTGAAGGAGGGCCATTCACCAGGTCAGGTCAAAGTGCTTTTGGGAGTCACGGAGTCCACCCAAGACGCAACTCTACTTAAAATGGCCAGGAAATATTCGAAAATGTACAAGAGGGAGTACAGCATTTTTAACGGCAGCCCGTACACTGGATAACCCCGGAGATGATTTTGAAGGAACGTGCCGGGCTGAATGAGGAGAACAACAAACCGAAACAATCGAATCATTTTAAAGAGAAAACGAAAGAATGCCTCTGTGAACCAGTGTATTTCGTTCAAGTTCCTCAGTTTCTTCTTTCAGTTTTATCACGTTACTCACCTCTTGTCCTCCCCAGTCGTGAATATCCATGACTGCCGGTACGCTAGCTCTCCTTTACCCACTTACAGTTGTATGAAGTTCACCTCCGGTTGTTCCGCTGGCTTGAGGTAGATTTAATCTACTAGATTAGAACTTCCATTTGAATGTAGAAAGAGATGAGAGAACACCTTAGGTTATTTTCAAGAGCAAGTTGTTAAGCAGCAGACAGAGAATCTGAAACTAACGCTACGACTGCTACGGTCGTGCAACCTATCCTAGCACTTCTACGTTGGTTCCATCTCTGCTTTGACTGAAAGGCTTGGTTTTCTGGTATACGTGCAATTCGAATACGCGTAGGCGTTTTGCAGTGACTAGCAAAATCACTGCAAATGTGAACATGAATTCTGGTTGAGCTTCCAACTACCCCAAATTATTTGTCCTAGGTGTATGTGGAAGCTGTGCCAAAACAAAATGATACTCAGCAACCACGCCAGACAATCGCGTTTAAAGTTGGCCTATCATGTTTTCGATTAGTATCGTTAAATCGCGGTAAGGTTTTAACGGGCCACCGACCGGTCTGGTCTTTTTCGGTCTTGCCAGACCGATAAAGACCTAGGTAAAAGTGCTACAGCATTTTTGGGACGGACATCGCGGACCTATTTCAAAGCTGTCTATATTTATAAGTTTCAATGTAACCATTAATGAGACTTTTTTTTCGACAACAATTAGACTAATCTTTACTGCTTTGAAACGATAGCTCTCTCACCTAAAGTGCGATCCCTCGTGCAGCCACCACCACTAACTCCAACTTAATTGCTCTGGACGCTGACGCACAAAAGACGCTTGTCAAAATCCTTGTTGGTGTGCTGCTGCTTGGTGAGGTGAGGTGATACTTGAAACGAGTGGTGAGAATGAATCTCATGTTTCGAGCGGTTCAGCTCTGTCGCAGGTAGCCAAGATGCTCGGCCTTCCAACAACAAGAATCGAGGAAGCAGTGCGCAACTGCACTGACACCGCGCGCACTGATAGTGTGACAGTGCCGCTGGCACATGTGAGGACAGCGAAGAACCGTGTTGCACTGGGTAAGGCCGTCTACTCTATGATGTTTGACTGGATGGTTGTAAAAATCAACGGCATTGAGCAGTTCTGCATTCGCAAACGAGAAGTTGCGGTAGAAGTTTACTACCGGTGTGTTCAAGACTGTCGAGAACGAGTACATTCGCGAAGGATTGCAGTTTGATCACGTTCAATATCAGGACAATGTGACCATTGCCGATGTGATCGAGGGTGAGCTGCATATTATCGCCTTGATGAGCGACCACCTTCGTTAGCTGCGTGACACTGAAGAGGCTTTGCTCAATAAGACCAGAACGAGTCACCATACGAAGAAGGACGCCAGAGTGAACGAGAGTATTGCCTTTCCCAAGGTGAAGCGCACACGGGTACTGTGGGAGCATACAATATATAGTATAAGTAACTTTGTCTTGGAGACGCGTACCTAAAGATATTGTAGAAACCACAACGATCAACATTTGCTATGAGAAAATGGGGGAGTTTCGCTAGTTTTACTCTAACTTTTGCTATGAGAAAGTGGAGGAGTTTTGCTAGTTTTACTTTAATACTTGTACGGTCTCATCAATACTTATAAGGTCCCAGCCCCTCGAAACGAAAACAAAAATGCCTCTATCGTCGAAAAGGATTGCCATCTTGAGATTCGCTTCAAACCCTCTCCCGCCACCGCCTCCCCAGTCTCTATATCCAGGATGAGCCAAGCACCATCCACT
>PCFV01000646.1:0-18515 GCA_002812785.1 Phytophthora litchii | reverse complement strand
AGAAATGAGGAAGCAAAAGGCGAAGATGGTTATAAACCTTGAAGGGAGATTTTAGACCAACTGATTCACGTCGACGGTCCCTCTAAACGAATTCCCAATATAATTTACGAGTCGTTAAAGCGTGTTAAACAATTCCTCGCCTCAATCTCACCTTTACTAAATGAGTTACTTTACTGGTGAGCTTTACTCAAAGTAACTCATTCTCTCGGCCCAATGCACCAAGACAGGGTTCCACATGCCATCATAGACTGAGAAGGTGAAGGTGGCGTTTACAATATCTATTTGTACAGTGTATCTCACAGTCACCATCAGCCCACAAACCTCTAGCCGCGCAGTTCATTAGCATCCTCAACGGATCCAATTAGAGGCACTGAACGCATTCCAACCCTTTGTGACGAAACAATAAGCCGCTATAACTAACTAATCCGCTTGACTTGCTGCTCCAATGACGAGGACTAAGTGCAGCACAACCGACCGTAGTGTCTCCTAATTGGCTGAAGGCCAACACGAAGCACGTCCGCCGTGTTGCAGGGCACCGCCCGGGTGGACAGCATGGATCCGCACACTGCACTGACCAAATCAACTCGATGAGCGAGGCCACATTGTATCTTATTCGCTCATATCGTGTGATTCAGCGACGCGTGCCACCAACGTGAAATGCACCGCTCATAGTCTCCCGCAATACCAGCATGTCGAGCGGCACCGCTCATTCAGTTCAGATCGGTTATCCAAGTACGCGGAAGCGCACACTTGTGCGGAGTGAACCGTGCACGGGTATCACAACACCACTTGCAGAGCAGGAGCTCAATGACATGTAGATTTATACATTATCAAACGTGAATCAGCACATTCTTTCGCGAGCAATCGCCACTTGTTACCGAGTCTTATTGCTCGTGGTACGTCTCATCCTAGCCATGACCTGCATGTGATTACCTCCCGCACGATCGAGGTGATCTCGATAAAAGCGAAGCTATTTAGCACTCACGATACAGTATGCAACGGTGTCTTGCACACGGCTCACCCCTACAGCTGAAGGATTTTTCGGTAGCGCGAATGAATTTCCAGGTGTTGCAGTTGGCATAAGCTTGTGGGCCAGAGAATTCGCGCTCGACTGGCCATTCGCACGCGCGCATATCTGATGCATTGTCCACTTCACGGTAAAGATGCCAGAGGCAGCTTCAGCACGAGTGAAACGATTTGTTTTGGGATTCTCTCGTCTCGGAGCTCGTCCGAGGTGCTGACCACCGCGAAGGCCGCACCTTGATGTTCCCCTGTTCAAAATGCACGCCTGTCGGGTGTGTGCGGCTCCGAAACTAGCGGTGGTGGCACGAAACTGCAAAAACAGATTTTTACTGGTGCCAGTCAAGGCAGAATCGCGTTAAATGCTGCTTGTCCGGGTCTGAGTTGCAAGCAAGAGCGAGTGCAAGTCGCTGTCATCCGAAAATCTCGGCTATCCATCTTATCTGCGCAATGGTGCGACGGGTGAAACGGCGACGTCGGAAGAGAGACACTTCTCGGCGGAGCATTCCAAACACCCTAGCAGAAGAAAGTGAGCGCTATGGTAGTTGAGGCGGTCCGAGCACAGTGTCAGATCGAGCTGAGGCCACACAGCACGCGCGCCGTCAAACCATGTGCCGCACTTCTAGATGAGCTGCTATTACAGCCTGGCGGTAGCTGTTTGGTCCAAACTTTGGCAGTGCCACTGCCGTCATCAGGAACTGAACTAGCCATTACGAACCAACCGGGCGAGCGCGGCCAATGTGCGTGGAACTAGGCGCGTGCGCAGCCATTTGAGTTCGGTGTAGCGATCGATCTTTGTCTTATTCCAACTTCAAAGGGGTCAAGTCCCGCGCGGCAGGCTCATTTGTCGCCAGTGCAGACGTCCAGAATCGGCGTCGGCCATGCTGGGCCACACGCGGCAACTTTGGGCCGAAGCGCGCCGCGTCTGCAGACTAAGATGGCCAACGGCGAGACAGGCGATGGCGCCCGAAACGTATCCGATGGCCGGTTGTCGCCAGTGCCGCTCGTGTCACCGATAAGCAGCGAGAAGACCGTGTGAGGTGTGCTGGCCTGTAAAGCGCTTCACCGAGGACCTGGTCGCCGAAACGTGCAGCGGTCGGAACAAGTCATTCACGAATTCGCCCAGAGCGAGCAACACCACCAACACACGCGTCCAACATGATGAACAGCCTCTCCGCGTGCGTCTCAGTACCAAGTACTTTCAGCGTCATGCATCCGTTGCACTGCGGCTCGGCGGCTTTCCGCCAGCAGGAACTTCCCAACATGACCATCAACGCGTTCGTGACGACACCGACGGCGTCTCCGTCACAGTTGGCCTCGCCCACTACAACGTACAGCAAGAACCGCGCAGACCCCGTGGTTAGTCCCAACAAGAAGGTCCGTAAGAGCCGCGTCGTCTTCGACTTCACCACGGAGGAGATGGCCAAGTACTTCCATATGTCCCAGCGCGAGGCCGCGCAACAGCTCGGTGTCGCCACCGTCACCATCAAGCGCAACTGCCGCCGCCTCGGCATCGTCTGGCCCTACCGCCTCATGAAGTCCAAGAAGAATGCCATCAACTGGTCGGCCATCTCGCGCGAGGACGCGCAGCGCATCCGTCAGGAGCGTGCACTGGAGCGTGCCAAAGCTGGTCGTTCACCTTCCAGCCGCAGTCGATCTCCGTCAACATCTCGTTCTAGTGTTGCCGACGATGACGAGGCCGCCGCCAAGGTCATGACCATGCTCAGCCACAGTAGCAGCAGTGTCGAGCTCACAGCGGCTGGTCGCGCGTTCGCTCGATTGCCACTGGACTGCATGGACACGTCCGACTAGTCTGCTACTAGAAGCATTCCTTCCATGTCCGCTCGTGGTGTCGTCCCGTGAGTTAGTGTACTATAATCTTATCATGCATGCTAGATGCACATCAATCCAATACAACACGTCCCGCATAATGGGGTGCGACTTGAACAACAACAACAACAACTTCCAGGTATATGTAGACTATGAAGCTAAGACGGGAGGAATGTTGTTCCACCTAAAGCGTCCGAGGCACAACGAATTCCATGGGCTCTAGTGTAGAGAAGCCAAAGTACATTCAAGTGAGGGTGCAAATGAGGTGGCGTTGCTGGTCGCGTCTACCAAAGTCTCCGCGTACTACTCACTGCAAACTGGCGAAAGGTGACTCACGCACTTCGATTCGAAGTTTGAGGCTTTTTGTGGGTCGTAAGGCTCAACTCGAGGACAGGCGTCGACACTGTTCGCTTCTAGCGCGCTTCGTGTCTTTCTTGGCGATAGAGCTCGATGGGAGAGCCCAACAAAGCGCCTCTCCTCGCCTTCTTCCACCCTAACACAGCAGCAGATAGATTCCAGCTCCATGGCTCTGATACTTGCTTCACGCTGCGACACCATCAACTGCTGAGAAGCGAGGTTTGACGAGTCGGGCGAAAACGAAACGCAGTACTGCGACGCGAGTCGGCAATATTTCCCGACAGGGGCGACGATGATTTATATGAGCTACGCATGGGCTCCAAGCGTAGCTTCAGACGTGGCAGTACCGACTCAAACGGGACAAGATCTATTGGTGCAACCTTCGGCTTATTCTGTCATGATGTTGTAAAATACAGAGCGCCGCATCTTCTGCAGCGCTGAGTCGCATCCAATGGATATGAGCTCCATTGCACACCTTCTCCCTATTGCTCTCTCCATTTCATTCCTGTTAGCATACCAATGCAATGTTCACGCTCCCTGGACAAAGGAGCTTATCAACTATTTGTTCGGTGCAGTAACCATTTTACTGAAGATCCCGACATCGTGAGGCTGTCAGCTCCGGCTTCAATTGACCACCTTGCTGATCCGTTGCGCGAAGAATTCTTTATCCTAATTTAACTTACCCATAATTTTAGGATTTCGTTGATCCGTTGCGCGAAGAATTCTTTATCTTAATTTTTACTTACCCATAATTTTAGGATTTCGCATTTGGGTACATTTTAGTATTGAGTTTATATAGGAACATTTGATTATATGCATCCTTCCTCGACCTACGATTGATACGCCCTCGTTATTAGAGCACGAAGAGAACTAGCCTGACGTAACAACACCAAGGTGCAAATATCAAACGCGAAATGGTTCCAGAGATCCAGTGTATTACAGACATTTGTGGTTTGCCCGATCAACTTTCTTCATTAACGCGTGTGTCAGCAGACCCTCTGCAAATCACTTAAAAGCGAGTCATGTAATGTTTCTTATTCCGACCTCGAAGGGCTCCACCAGTGCTGGACCACGGACCAGTGTACAACTTACGGGCACCAAATACAGAGTACAGACTCTCGATCCACGACACCATGTTCAAAGACGGTCTTGCAAATCCAAAATAAAGCTTTGATGAGCCGTGAGAGCAACAACACGAATCTCGGACAGATTTCAGTCATATGTCGACAGTGCAGACTCTCCATTGCCCCCGTGATATATGTACAACATTCACCGCGAGTGAATATTCTGACCCATTGGCGTTTTAGATGCGATGCACTCCAAATCCATGTCTTCCTGAACCAAGACAGCGTTCGGCAATGCCAGCGGTTGATGTTGGTCAGGCTAAAAAGGTACTACTGACGGGATTCACTACGTTTGCGATGGTCTGCCCTCAGCATACGCCCGACTGCGGACTAAGATGGCGAAGTATCGTATAACCCGGCCATTATGACCGCCATCATGTGCAGCAACGAGGAAAAGTATCCTATTTGTCACCACCGGGCATCAGGCAGGTCGGAAGTTCCGCCTTGAACAAGCCATTCACAAATTCACTCTGTCCCCCACAATCAAGAACAAGACTCTTGCTCAGACTGATAAGTAGCATGTCACTCCCTGCGTTCGCCATGACGCCAAGAACCTTCAGTGTCAAGCAGCCGCACTTGTCTCCCATGAGCATCAAAGCCTTGACATCGTCATCTCCCACCACGAAAGCTCGCAAAAGTCGCTTGATCTTCGACTTCACCACGGAGGAGATGGCCAAGTACTTCCATATGTCCCAGCGCGAGGCTGCGCAGCAACTCGGTGTTGCCACTGTCACCATCAAGCGCAACTGTCGCCGCCTTGGCATCGTCTGGCCCTACCGTCTCATGAAATCTAAAGAGACTATTGTCAATTATTCCACCATCTCCCGCGAAGACGCCAAGCGCATCCGACAGGAGCGTGCACTCAAACGTGCCAAGTCCAATCGTTCACCGTCTAGAAAAAATCGCAGTCATAGGTCTCCGTCGGCTTCCCTTGTAGATCCTCCTAACGACGATGAGAGAGCCGCCAAGGTCACGACCATCCTCAGTTACAGCAGAAACATCGGTATTGAGCTCACGGAGGCTGGTCGAGCTTTCGCACGTTTGCCACTGGACTGCATGAACACTGACTAGAGTGCTAGTGCACTAGATGTCTACTCGTTTCTTGATTGACCCAGCGTCCTTATCACTACATCTTAGTTAGATCACTCAAATATAACAACCCAAACCGAATTTGAAAACATACAAATGTCGTGTTGCTTCTTCTATCGACATCAAGGCGATACGCATTACGTACAAGGACTCGACGCAATAAGGTCGATCTTGAACCAACCATCTCATTGCTCCATTACGTGCTTGATGCGTGCTATCCACTCGTCGTAGTGTGCCTCCGTCACGGCTTGCAGCAAAATCCTATAATATGTGGTTAACAACGATACAAACGTGAGTCGTAAGTATTCACAATACGAACAAAATGTAGCAGTAAATGTGGACCTGAGCTGTCTCCGCTTGTTGCCCTGGATGAAGATCTGGTAGAGGCGATCTAATATTGTGGCGCTGTCCTCCAATTGACGCTCTTGTGGAGACTTAAGTGGCAGTTTCGCTTGAAGATCCTCAACACACCAGACCACACGTTCAAATTCGCCTCGGACAAGGTTGTCCCACACCAAAGACGCTAACTGCTCGTCAATGCTGGTACCAGTGTGTTTGACATTGGCATTTTTTGATGGGGCATGGGAGTAAGATGAGTCATCGAACGGTGGGTTCTCCCAATCGCGCGCAACCCGCACAACATGCTGTGCGAGAACCCACTCTTCTTGGTCGACACACTCCTTCAGTAGCTCAGCTGCGCTCTCCATTCGCAATGGCAAGGACGAACCTGATGCAGTCGAACACTCCTCAAGGATAAGCAAGAAATTAGCAGCCGTGCGTAATTCAGATCGCTGCTGGCAAATAGCCAGCAGATCCATCGGGTCTCCTGCAGCGGGGAACAACACCTTCAGTCGAGACGGCTCGCTCTTGCGTGCCACATGCGCAACAATCTCACAGTATTCCGCGATATCACCCTCCGATTGTTGTTCTCCATCCCCAGGACGCAAAAGCTGGATAGCTGTGAATAGTTTTTCTTCCGAGCACCGTTTAGCAAAGCAGGCCTCGAGCATGGAGTGCAGGAAGAGTTCCTGTGTTGGTGTTGATAATGCGAATTGCTTACGAACACCTTCCAGCACGAGACGTGCCCATGAGAGTTGCTCGTTCTGCACGAGGAAACATAACAGTGTGTGGAAAATGGGCTGTACACGTGTGAACACGTCATAGCATGGGAGAAGGACTCCTGATGGCACATAAACGTCCTGCGATACGCCCACAAGTAGCCCAAAAGCCTGCTCAGCACCCAACACTTTTACATCAAAGTCGAAGCGTAGCATGCCATCCTTCGCAGAAGGATCGTCCACTGACGTCACACACCCACGCAAGTTAGAATATCCGTCCTTGAGAGGCATCCTTCCAGTTCCCACACCAACTCCAGTGCCATTCGCTAGGAAGCCATCGAGCGAGATCCCGTACTCACTGATAACTTGCTCATACAGCTCAGCCGTGGCTGGCGCGGTACCGAATTCAATCTCGTATGTCTTGGCACGCAGAGGGTCATGACACGCCAAGAATGTTTCTAGCCGACGAGTGTCTTGCTCGAAAGCTTTAGTATGTGTCATATAGACGCCATCCAGTAGCGGAAGCCACACCTTCATGCCTTCCGGACCGTATAGTCCATAAATGAGACGGCAAGGTGCTGGCCATGACGAACAAGCCTGTGGGTTCACAAACAATCTTGCCATCGTACTCACATTAGAACACAATACTCGCTGTGATCGATTCTCTGGGTCCCAAATGATCACGTCGCCTGCACTGTCGAGAAATGCAAACCGAGGCAGGACTTCTTCTGGTGTGTACTGATCGGGTACCTCGCCACCCACGAGCATATTCACAAAACTTGATAGCCATCCTTCTTCATCATGCTCGTGTTCGCGTTCTGCTTGATATTTTCGCTGCTGTTGTTCTCGTAATTTCTCGTCTTGAATATGCAAGAAGCGCGGCAACACTGCAAGATCTAAGATAGAATTGCGTTTACATGTTCCCACAGGCTGCGACTCAACCACCCGTGATGGTAAATTAACTTGTCGCTTGAGCTGAATTTCCATTTTGAGGTCGTTGTGCTTGATAGTACCACCGAGCTTGAGGTCGAAACACCACAGTTCGCTACGGGAGACGCAAAACAGATTTTTCATCGCATTATCACTATCCATAATAAAGAAACAGTCATCAGCGTCGTCCCCAATTGAGCGTCCACCCAGTGCTGCTGTTCCACGACTACGTGCAGCATTTTCACCTTCACGTGCAAACACGAGCTGCTCTAAAATGGATTCCTCATCCAAATGATTTCTCGGGTATGCCTGTAAATGCAATGACTGGTGCTTTTCTGTAAACCGCGTGAAGTTCACCACAATTGTATCTTCGCCCACCCACAGTAATGAATACACGAACATATCCTGCTCATCATTCACGTTGCCAAACATTCGCCACTTTCCTGTTGCAATATTGAGCAAACAAAAGCCTCTTTGCCCAGCCACAGCCATATGATTTCCACTTGCACTCAAAGCAATGAGACGAAGTGGACAACACTTCTCGAATTCGGTAGGCACGCTCCAGTTAGCACAGGAGGTTACTGCGCACGGGTCGTCAAGCGATGGTGCAGCCACCAAGCGGACGCTCTTATTCTCCAGTAATGCTAAGCGAGACGACCTTCCCCCAGAGTGCGGTACAGTTTTCGCAAAGTCGAACTCAGCGAATGTCATGGATTGCTGCTGACGCATCTTCACGAGTTCATGCGGTACAGTTTTCGCAAAGTCGAACTCGGCGAATGCCATGGATGGCTGCTGACGCATCTTCACGAGTTCACGGTGGGCATGCAGCTCCTTAAGTTTTTTCTGTTTAGCAACGTACACTTTTTGTGCAAGGACTGCGTTCCAATATTCAGTAATCACGTTCAAAAAGTGATTCGGATTCCATACTGGGAAGAGAGCAAACATCAGCTTCACATACTTGTGCTTTGCAACACGAGACGAGGTGCCCTGAATTGCTTCCCAGCCATCAAACTTCGCACGACGCTCAAACTCCATAAGCGATGGACGCTCTTCTAAGTCACAATCTCCATGCAATGCTTGCATTCGAAGCGCGTACTCTCGAATGCACAAATTTTCGTCATCCAGCATGTGGATACCATGTGCATCCATGAATTCAGACGACGACAACGCTTCCACCGCTAATGGGAACACTTCTTCCCATTTCAACCGCATGAATGTAAGCACCACCTCTTGGTTGTCTGGTAACTCCTTGATCGCACTTACAATTTGTTCAAACGGCAAATTCACCACCTTGAGATTATCATTGATGCCAACAAGCAAATCGCCACCTTGAATTTGACCGCACGCTTCTGCTGGACCAATACCACCATCCCCAGCTCGCTTCGTAAAACTTTTTTCACTACGAACCCAGGCACCGCAGCGACCAGGAGCTCCTGAAAGGGACAAACACAGTCCATCTTCTCCTTTTTGCACTGTTGCCTCTGCAATTTCAAACAAATGTGCGACTTCTGTCGCCTCGACATCCTTTTCATCTTCAATTTCTTTCAAAATGTCATCTTCTGGCAACTGGACCAATTCCGTCGATTGTTCACCTCGAGGGACCACAATCAACGAATTGCTTTCTTTCGTCCATAATAACGCGAGAACTCCAAATGCACACACTTCTTTCATATTGTGTTCGTCGTTTTTTTCTGGTCTCTCCTGATTATGTTGCGGCAAACTCGACATCAAGCGGCAACCGTCAGTTGAAAAAAGAGAAAAGCCACGCAATTCGTACCCCACAACGACACTTCGACCGTCATATGACCACGCCAATGTCGTAACGGAACCGGTATCTTCCGGTGCGTATCCCCATGCGACGAGACTTAATTCCCGAATTGGTTCAAGTGTCAACGCCGTTTGTCTTTTTGCGTTTTTACTATCTGTTGTTGAGTTTTTGGTTTTACCACTTTCGTTCACATTTTTCAGCGATAAGCGAAATAGTGAAACTCCACCATCAGACCATCCAAGTGCCAATAAAGATCCACTTGCATCCAAACTTGTTGTAGTGCAATGTCCAGTACCTCCTGAAGTTGATGTATTGTCTCGTTCAGTATTCACCAGTGACAACAACTGGTCGATACTTTTTTTCGCCGGAGACAGCAACAGAATGAAACATTTGCCACCTTCAAAACTCGCCACCAGATACAATGACGTAATCTTCGATGGCAAATCCGCTGTGGCACAAGTGACATCGTAGCAACTCGGAGGCTCAGCGTCTTCAGGCACTGCCAAGTGCGTTCGAACATCAATTTTCCAGATTTTCGTCGAAGTATCTGCATTACTAAACCATGAGCTTTGACCGTCAGTTGCTGATGGTGCATCGGCAACTTCTACCACACCGATCATGCCACTTGCCATACCTACAAAAAGATACTTGCTGCCTGGCACCGCAGTCATGGAGACTGCAACATCTTCGTAATCACTTTGAGATGCGCCTTGGTTGAGTGGGTAATCAGTAACAAACTTTGCGGCAAGTTGAAGTCCTGTTGAAGTTGCCTTTGCCTTTTCCGTCTCCTCGTGCTCGGGTTCGGTGAACGACGGCTGGTCGAGCATGGCGTTTGTGTCTACTGTGGGGTCTTCTGTCGCGTGCAACTCAGGTGTTTCAGCGCGTTGAAGCAACTTGTTTAGCCCATCAAACGCGTAAAACTCGACGGATTGCGAATCTTTCTCCACGACGGCAAGACGGTCTCCCGAGACCCACACAGCCCAGAGTCGACGTGTCTCACTCTCCCTTATACGTCCGTTAGTATCTTCACTGTCCTCGAGCTGCTCAATCCATTGGCCGCCGCGTCGACAACGTGCCAGTAGGCGCCGCCCAGTACCTGGTAATGACGCACTCCACAGCTCCACAGCCGACGTCACACGCGCAAACACGCGCTGCGAGGGATGCATAGCCAACGCCACATCTTCCAGTCGCTCGCTTGCTCCACAAACCGCGTAGGTGCGCGGCGGACCGCTGCAGAAGAACATGGTACAGTAGCTACGTGGCGCCTTGGACAATGCTACACAGCGTGTACACAAATAATGTGGTCCACGTCATTTTGTCATTTTCGAAATGTAGTCCACATCATCTTTATAAATCTCCGGTGGTGAGGTCATTCATACTTTGATCAAGTCAAGATGCTGAGCTCTGTGCGTGGACGGATGATGGCGGCCAAGCGCCCGTTGCTTCGCGCGATGCAGTTCTCTTCAAGTGCAGAGGGCGGCGGCTCGGAGGCAGAACAGGCGATGCACGCGGCGCTGCAGAAACAGCTGGAGGCGGTGCATGTCAAGGTGACGGACGTATCTGGCGGCTGCGGCTCCATGTTCGACGTGGAGGTGGCGTCCGCGCAGTTCGCGGGGCAGTCGCGTGTCAAGCAACACCGCATGGTGAACGAGGTATGACTGCAACTTTTGTCATTACGTTATTGTGGTGCTGAACGTTGTGGTGTAGATTCTCAAGGAGGAGATCAAGAGTATGCACGGTCTGACCATCCGAACGATGACGCCCGAGCAGTTCCAGAGCAAGTAGACGGCCCTGCAGCTACAGATGTGTAAATGACACAACTAGACTTCACTTTGTGCTCTAGGACGTCGAGTTGGAAGCGTACTTGGCAATGCCTGCTTCGTTGATGATGCAGATGTGGTCGAGATCACGGAAAATCTCGTTGTAGTCGAGGCAGTAGCCGATCACGAACTTGTCCGGGATGTTGAAGCCTACGAAGTCGGCCTGGAAGCCGCAGCTCTCGGGGTTGCGTTTCTCCAGCAAACTAGCCACACGCACGGATGTGGGCTCGTACTCTTTGAGCATTGGCACGAGTTTGGCCATCGTCTTGCCCGTGTCGATAATATCCTCAACCAAGAGCAAATTCTTGCCCTTAAACTTGGTTAGATCTGCTCCCGAGACTTGCACGTTGCCTGTGCTCTTGGTGCCTTCGTAACTTTTGACTTTGATGAAGTCAAAGGTGAAGGGGACGTAGCTGCACTTGTTGTACTTGTGGAATAGCCGCAGCTTCTCCACGAGTGCGTGGAAGAAGGCGCTGCCGCCCTTCAAAACACACAACAAGTGCACTGTCTCGCCCTCGTAGGCGTAGCGAATGTCCTGAGCCAGCTTTTCCACGCGGTCCTCGATGAGGCCCTTAGGGATGAGCACCGACTCGATGCTGTCCAGATAGTGGTGTGGCACGAGGAATTGCGTCTTGTCGTACGTGGCATCGTCCTCCAAGTAGATTACGCGCTTGGGGTCGTGCGCTGCCTGCAAATGACAGAAATGAGTAGAAATCTACGGCGCGTAGGTACTGAGGGCACATTATCACTCACTGCCATGATGAAGAGCTCCAGTCGATTGATTAGTGCCAGCCAGACAAACTGACAGTTGGATGGTGTATTTATTTGGTGTGTCGTTGGTGTCCCAACGTCGTAAACTGACACGATCCATAAATTCTATTGTGTTTCAAAGGAACGTGTCGTCTTGTACAACAACAATGTGCGTGTTCAACGAAGGAAAGAGGTAAAAGCACAGTGTTTTATTGTTTGAATTGAAAATTGAGACCTACAAGCGCTTTGTCGAATGTGACAGATACATCGTTGACATTGCCTAATACAGACAGCATCGGAACCATCATGTCGGACTCGCCTAAGATTCTCGTGACACGACCGAACGCGCTGTCCCAGTCAAAGCGCACGAAACCTTTCATTATGATCCGTTGACCCAACAACTTGGTGGTGAGCGGCGATCTTTGATCGCTTTCGTTGCCGCACAGATGTGGGAACACGTTGATCAATGTAGTTTCTGCGATAGTGAAGCTCGTTATCGTTGTAGCAAGAAGCGAGTCTTCTGTGTCGTGCTTTAAAGTAACCAACCGACATTCGATGTTTTCAAACCAGAGTGAAAATGTTCTCCAATGCGTCACCAAGGCTTCAGCACCGCGACCTGCGTCGTGAACCACATCCAAGGCCATAGTTGCGCGCAAAAACTCAAGTTGAACGTGAAGCGGTGCTAATCCAGTGGTAACAGCCATTGACCGCTGATATCCATAGCGAAAGTGGTGAAAATACCGAGTTGCTGCATTCCAGCTAGTTTCTTTATCAGGAACTGCGGACAAAATAGCATGGTGACGTTGCTGGAGTTCTTGTATGTCGAGTTGCAATTGTGTCGTCTCCTGTTCGAGAGATTTCACCAAATCGTCCTTCTTCTTTCGGTATCGCACTTGCCTTTTCCTGCGAAGCTCTCTTTGGCGATTCTTCTCGCCAATGATAATTTCTATGGCCGATGTGAAGTGGTCACCGAAATCGCACAATCACTTTTGCTTCGCGTCGAGCTTCTCTAGAGAACGTATAGACCGTGGTGACTTCAAATGATCGTCGTAATGATCGGACAGCTTGACATTTCTCTCACTGGTGCTCTCCAACGTAGTGAATCTTGGGTTCGACGATTCGGTGCGCAGTATCACATTGCCAATTACGTCGCTGCTAAGGCGCGCGCTGTTGGGTGGCAGAAGGCAGGAATTCATCACGGATGAAGGCGTCAAATGGAGAATCAAAGAATGGCAACTAGTGCTATGTTGAGCAAGACCAGCTCCATCTCGAATGATTTCACGTCATCAGTCGAGTGTCGTGTCAAGTGACAAATATCCCAGTGAGGACTATACAACTGCCGACGTCAAATCATGCGCTAACCACGCTTGCAATGTTTGCAGCAAGGCAACCAAATGCTTACTAGCAGGTCGTTGCTCGTTGGATCACGCCAACCAACATGCTGCTTCATTTTCCAACATACCTTATCTGAAAATGCTCGTTTGTTCACAAAACTCATCCGTAATGCCGTAGAAAAAGTAACCGGATATTGCTTCTTGTCATTTTGACACCAGACCGGTCTGTGCATAAGTTTCAAGAACACATAGCTGTTCTTTTAACGTTATGAATTGAAGATTGGATGTATGTGCACAAGTACTGTGCCAAACGATTGATGACGTGCGATAGTTTTGGCGAGAAAAGTCGCTAGATTCCCACGCATTCATGGATTACCAGTTGTTGCATATATTGCTCTTGATGGCGTGAGATAGCAGGAAATGAGTTGTTTTGCTGTGAAGTGAAGGGACGACTGGATCTCTTATAATTCCAAGAGCAAGCAACAGTGAAAGGGGTTCTATAGTGCATGCGTTACCGGACTTCTAGATTCGGCTCAGTCGAAACAACTGGAAGCCACAATTCATGTACATCACGACTAAGTTTGAAGTACCACACGCACTCACGGATTACTTAGTACGTGACAACTGTCTGCTAATTGTTAACTGCTTCCTTTCACTTGATCAAAGCTAGTGATACGCTCGGACGGACTCGCACACGTTGGCCAGAAATAACAGCGGGAAGTCGTTGTCAAATCGACGGAGGTCCAGTGGTGGTAAATCCCCCGTGCTGCTCTGGAAACCACGAAGATGGACTGTCAACGCCTCGCCCAGCTCTGGTCGCCTCAGCTGTTGCTGCTGTTGCTGCTGTTGCGACGGTTCTGCACTGACGAATTCACTTGGATGCCGGGGTTGATGAGCAGACTGAATGATCTGGTCTTGTTCCTCAGTCAGCCGTTGTAATCTGTCGTCGAACTCTGTTGGCGATACAGAACGAAAGTGTTCCTCCGAAACTATAAGACCGGAAAGTGAGTGAGCGTCCTCTAGGTCGATGCGATGCTTACCGGAACTTCCAGCCAGCATCACAGCTCGACGGTCCTTGAGTTCTGCAATGCGTCGACGAACAGAGGACAGCTGCCTGTACGGCCATTTGTGGATGTGATTTCGTCTACAGATGCGCTTGAGTGCCGCCTCACAGACCCCCAGTCGGTTTGCAGCCTGAACACACTCAACGTCCTGACTGTCACTATCTCTATCTTCAATTGTAAAGGGCTCTAGCAAGGACAAGTTGAACGACATTGTTTGGCCCCATCTTCGTCGGACCGACACGACAGGCTCACCGTCTTGAGTGGCAAGTGGTAGACAGTCTGCAACTGCTCCACGTTAAAGTGGATCCGTTGTCTTCGTCTAGTACGTGTGGGGTCTTCATCTTCCGAGTCGCTGGGTACCGTCTCTTCTGGGTCATCGTCGTCATTTAGTTGTGCTGCGTTGTGGTCACTATCACTGCTGTTTGCAGTGTCACTCAGCGTAGCTTGACGCTGTTGTGGAGACCTCTGATGACCTGGAGATGTAGATGAAGCAGGAGATGACAGGGAGCTCATGGTACTGGAGCTGTTGCTGCTGGTACGAAATAAGAAGAGTGAATGTCGTTCAAGTCGATGTGATCCCGAGTGATGTCGAAGAGCAGCTGAAGACTGATCTGTTATATTGAAGACGAAATCATGGATTCTAGCCATTTTCACTTTTGAACAGATACAGATCGTACAAACTCGTTGAGTGTCAAAGTATCTGCACACACTTTAGCGCTTGATCAGCTCATTCTTTTAAACTAGATCACCACCAACTTCTAGGATCTGTTACCTAAAGTTAAATGGACACCTTTACTACTACAACGTTCCTTCAAACTAGAAGACTGTGTCTGTATCCAGTTTACACTCTATGATGCAGCTGGAGTGACTCCACACGAGCGACAACTCGACACGAACAGCTTGACTTGATTACGATTGGACACGTAGATTACCTACTCTCATGCACCGCATCACGTTGATATACTGCATATCAACTCTAGCTAAGGTAGTTATCGCAACGGCCACCGATCTGATTATACAGTACGACATACTTGTCCACGTGCATTTGAATATGCACTTGGACGACTGATCATTGTAAACGCGGAGTCCTCAGCAGAATTTCGACTCAAATTCGTTGCGCAGACAGTCCTAAACACCTGGTGGAGATTACCAGTATCATCAACGATTGAGTCATTTAAGAACGATAGAGTTTCTTGAAGATCTCATGGGGAGCATAAGAGAAGTGGTGACTCCAAGATATTCAAGAACCGCCAAGAAGTTTTAACTTCGGGTTCCAAGTCCTTAGCGATTTCAGGAGCGTATAGGTTTAAAATCGTATAGAGAGATGACCTCTTTACCATCCATAGGAATAATGTGTTGGGTTTGAAAACGTCTCGTTTCAAATGTCAGCATTCCCAGCAATCAGTTGGAATCCAACTTAGCGATTTTACGGAGAAGACCAGAGATTTGACATTCCATGTACAGTGTACCTGCCATGATACTGCACATCTATAAGTTAGCAGTTAGCTGTGCTGCATGTTTTGTCGCGTGAATCATCAGCACCACTTTCCTCAGCTACATGCAGTTGGATCGCGTATAGAAGAAAACCCCTTGCTGTGTACTCAGTATTGAATGTCTGCTTGTTTCGGGGACAAACACGACTATAGTGCATCGTTGCTCACTCGAAGTAAGAGTACTCGTCGTGTTTGTACGCGTCGACACGCAAATCTTTATCGAGCGACAAAGAACAACCATCGAATAAACAATGTACAGGTCGTGTACAATGGTACATGACCTGTATTTATTGAATGAGTTGATCCGGATGTTTGCGGCAGACACATATACATTACGAGATTCAGCTGAGGCTCTCACTATCCAATCAGCCAAAAAATGGCGAAGCTGCTACGACTTGCTCTTGTTTCAGCAGGTCTTGTAGCTTCCGCTCAAGCCGAAGTGCTAGCCTACGACAGTGTGATCCCGATTCCTGAGACGGAAGCCTCCACTATCGAGTATTCGCTCGCTCTGAAGTTCAAGCCTCAGCTCCACATCAACAGCGGATGCCACCCATATCCCGCCGTTGACGAAGACGGAAACACCAACGATGGTCTCTCCTACTTCAGCCTCAAGAAATGCAATGGTGCTTCACTCGGTTCCCAGATTTACGGTCGCGCGACAACCTACGAAGACTATTACGCCATCATGTATGCGTGGTGCTTTCCGCGAGACCGTAATAACCTTGTTGGTCATCGTCACGGCTGGGAACACGCCATCCTGTGGCTGAAGAGAATAGGTGCTGACAAGGCGAAACTCACCGCCGTATCGTCCTCAATCTCTAATGGAGAGTATTTCACGATCATACCCCCGACGGCTGCCATGGTGGATGGGACTAGCGTAAAGTTCCAGTATAGAGCGAAGACTTTTAGTCACTACGTAAACATTACGACGGAGGCCGGCGATTTTCAGGATTTGGTAATGTGGGAGGACATGCCTTCTGCTGCACGCACTGCATTGAACCTCAACGACTTTGGTAAAGCCACGGTGCCTTTCAAGACAGATACCTTCCTGGACAACCTCAAGGATGCATATCCGTGGTAAAGTGGGTAGCAGAGGCAGAATCTGGTTGAGATTTACTGATTGAGTTTTTCTTTACCAATGTACATCATTCAGTTAAGAACCCACAACAGAATTATAACATCGCTCGCCCCATATCAAACTACTGCATCTTATATCATCAAGGAGGCTTACCACTAATAAAAGGAACTTAATACTGGAAGTACCTCAGATTCAGAGTTAGAATGGGGAATGGGCTGTCCAGCCGGATTAATTCGTGAGCATTCACGCATATATTGCGCTCTGCGCTGGCAATGCATTGCTCGATAGAGTTTCAGGTAATGGAGTGTTGTGTGCTGGGGCGGCTCCACCAAACGCTTCAGCCGCACCTACTTTACTATTGCAAATAGAAAGTGTATTTGGTACGCCAGCTAAACACCAGTCAATTCCTAGCATTTGGTTTCACCGTTATTAGCGTAGCTGTTGCATAGTCTTAACAAGACTGTAAGGCGGCCAGTCGTCAGTCATCAGTAAAGAAGATGCAAAAGCAAGTTGAAGTCGAGCTGCCTATGGGTAACGGCGCTCATGTCCCTATTTACCTTTTTCATAGTTTATCTTTTATAACGTAGTCTAACCCACCTGAGAGAGAAATGATTCGATTACCGTTTATGATACCTTCTCAATTTGCTATGTTACTTTATTAGTCTGTGAGTGTCTGGAAGGTTACGCCATTGCGGTACGTGAGATGGAGTTGAGCATGTCTAAGTTTCACCGTTATTAGCGTAGCTGTTGCATAGTCTTAACAAGGCTGTAAGGCGGCGTGAGATGTCAGTCGTCAGTCATCAGTAAAGAAGATGCAAAAGCAAGTTGAAGTCGAGCTGCCTATGGGTAACGGCGCTCATGTCCCTATTTACCTTTTTCATAGTTTATCTTTTATAACGTAGTCTAACCCACCTGAGAGAGAAATGATTCGATTACCGTTTATGATACCTTCTCAATTTGCTATGTTACTTTATTAGTCTGTGAGTGTCTGGAAGGTTACGCCATTGCGGTACGTGAGATGGAGTTGAACATGTCTAACTCGGAAGTTCTCTTCATTTCGTCGTACGTAGTCTCCTAGATGTTCCGTGGACTTTAACTTCTGCAAGATAACTTTGTACTTTGAACTGTCATCGTTCTTTCTATAACGAAGAAGACGTCTGTAGTGGGGAGTTAAACAGACTGCACATTGTTGCGATTGCTGTAGAAGTTCTTCTTGGCTATTTGTTTTCAAAGCAAAGACGATTGCGTTGAATCCATAGGTGTTGGAGAGTAATACATCGCAGTGTATTCCACAAGTTGAGTATCTCTGAATGATGAGTTTGTCACCGCTGAAGAACTTAAAATTTATAAGGCAGAACTAACGTGATCCAAGAAAGGTTACCACTAAAGAGGTCATTCCAGACTTCCCAAAGTACATCCCAAATTTCGGCGGAATGCTGGCAATCTAAACCACCTAATAGTCAGTCTTCATATATCCTCGGAACTGGTCTGCAAGCCGTAGAAGGGGCTCGATGGTTTTGACCAATGAAAATGACAAGCTATGCTATATCCACAGCCGGTCCATCTGCCATTTGGGCCAATCATAGTCTTTTAATTTGGGCCAATGAAACCACAGTGAACCCGCCTTCGTCGGGTTCACCCAAATTATTAAAAGACAATGGTTTAGCTATGAAATGGGAGTTGGAAAGATTTAATTAATTTAGGCCAATCAGATCGCGTTGAACCGAGTCGGGTTTGATTGGCCTAAATTTGTTCCGCTACAAACTTGACTATGGTTCGAACCGAATTGCGTTGCCCACA
>PCFV01000645.1:0-18577 GCA_002812785.1 Phytophthora litchii | reverse complement strand
CATTTTTGCATACTTCCGAGACTTCTTCTATCGACAGTATCCACAATGTCGTCAAGTAAACGCTAGCGAAACGTTGATGTATGCTGAACAAGACGGAAACTTTTCGGTTCCAAGACCAATGCCTCGAGATCCGGGTGAACTGCTGGTGATTTTTGAGTTTGATGATTCGCTGGTAAATGAGGATTCCGATGTCTATGTTTTTGGGTCTTTTCACCCAGAGTTGTGTAAGACGGCTTATGAACGGCACGCCAAGAAGCCAATATGGCCCAGTGTATTTGACGACATGCTCCAGGTTCTGGTTAGTGAAAAGCCGGATGTGACACCTGAATTGATTCGCCAAAGGGTGGCACAGATTCCAGTCCAAGCTCGCATGCTTGATGCTATTCGTATGACAGTGGAGCTATTCGGTGCAGAAGTCAAGGTTATCAGTGATGGCAACACTTTCTACATCGAGAGTATGCTGGAACACCAAGATCTCAATGAGCATGTGAAAGAAGTCTTCGCTAACCCCATTGAGCATGAACCCTTGGACGATGGACGCACCAGGCTCCGTATTCGTCCTTACCATGCTGATCGCCTCGAACCACATGGATGTAAGTGGTGCCCTGCAAACATGTGCAAAGGGAATATCCTGGATTCGATTCGCAGCTCGAAATCGTACTTCCGCGTGATTTACGTGGGCGACGGCACGGGAGACTTCTGCCCCGCGTCTCGCCTATCAGAGTACGTTGTTGCAAAGTAACCTAGCAATATTTGCTAACAATTCATTCATGTTGTCTGTCAGGAATGATGTCGTGCTCGCACGCTCTCATCTGCTCCATGGAAATCCGTACGGGTTACTAAGACGAATCAATGAGAATCCTGGCGTCGTCCAAGCTCCAGTCGTGTCTTGGAGCACAGGATACGACATTTACCGCCGCTTCGCACAGTTCTGCCAGTCTCCGTACATCATTCCTCATACTGTCCCGCGAATTTCTGGTAGCGTACTGGTAGTCTTTGACTATGACTGGTCGTTGATCAACGAAAACTCCGACACTTTCGTTTTCCAAAAGCTATACCCCGAACTGCTCGGTACTCTACGTGACCGACGTGCGAAACAACCATCATGGACGAAGATCATGGACGATATGCTTGGAGCTCTGGCTGAAGACAAACCAGATATCTCTATCGAAATGATTCGAGACGCAGTGGCTGGCGTCCCCATTCAGCCATACATGCTCGACGCTCTCCGCCTCGCAGCGGAGCTATACAGTGCTGATGTCAAGATCGTCAGTGATGCCAACTCCTTTTACATCGAGAGTATGTTGGAGCATCATGGGTTGACGCAATATGTGAGCGAGGTCATCACAAACCCCGCTACATTTGGGTCGTTGGAGAACGGTCGAAGCCGACTGAGTGTCCGTCCGTACCACGCCGATGACAGTGAACCTCACGGTTGTGAGTGGTGTCCCGCAAACATGTGCAAGGGTCAAATTGTCGACACCCTGCGCAAGGCTCACCCGTATACGTCTGTGCTGTATGTTGGAGATGGTTCGGGTGACTTCTGTGCAGCTACTCGCTTGACAAAGTACGTTGTTTACTTGATGTCGAATGTGTGAATTATGCTAATTTCTTTACTATGCTGCACCTACACAGGAACGATGTCGTATTTGCACGCGCGGACGAAGTCGATGGGAAGGCATACGGACTACAGAAGCGAATTGACAGCAACCAAGAATTAGTTGAGGCGACTGTGGTGCCTTGGAGCACAGGGGACGACATCTATCGCCACTTTGCACAGTTTTTCCATGTGCCATCCCAGTGAAGTGGATTTATGCTCGGATCATGGTGACTAAAACATTGCGTAGTGTTTGAAGCACATCCTGATTACATGTGTAGTGTTCATGTTTGTTGAGCCCGAATTCTTTGGTGAGGGTATGCCCAAGTCCGACCAGAAAGATCGCTGTTCATCAAATTACCCCGGAATCTCTAAAAGATTCCTTATGATCGTCATACCATCGTTCCACACAACCTGCTACGCAGGATTTCAGGATGGGGTGCCATGCAAACGGTTTGCCAGGAAATAACGTCATCAATGATGATCTCAACTGAATAACCCGTGCGCTCACATTTATGACGTCACTTTTGATCTAGCGCTCAGACGAGTAAGTGGTGACTACAAAGATGGAAGGAGCAGAGCGACCCAGTTCTAATGTGTTGGTGCTCTTCACCTTCGACATCCCGGAGGCGTTTGCCCCGCCAGGCGGCGTTCAAATCTTCCATCTACGCTTCTACACTATGCCTAGTGTTCGACACAAACAGCACAAACCAGTCGATCGTGCCAAAGTCATGGACGAATTCTTCGTGCAACTCGCGAAACAGCGTCCTCAAGTGTCTTACGAGGACATTCGCAATGCTGCACAACGTCTACCTTGTAACCAACGCATGGTGGACGCTATTCGCCTCGCAGTGGACGACTTCGGTGCAACGTGCAAGATCGTGAGTGACTCCACCGTCTTCGGTGTCCAGAGCTTCCTGCAGCATGTTGGACTGGCGGATCGAGTGAGTGAGGTGGTGGCCAATCCGACTCACTTTGAGAATGGGGGGAAGGTGTTGAGAGTGAGGCCGTATCAAGGCGACCATGTTGTCCCGCACAAGTGTGGTGATTGTCCCAAGAACCTGTGCAAAGGGGCAGTGGTGGAACGTATTCTGCAACAACATCGGTATTCCCGAGTTCTTTTTGTTGGGGAAGGTGCTGGAGACTTTGCTGCTTACAAGCATCAACACAACACATACATATATTTGTTTTGTCATGCTATATGGTGCTATTTGAGATCGGCTTTACCTTGATGGCCGCCATGATGGGAAACTTAGTGCGTAAACTCATAACTCCCTATGCTGATGACCATGCCTCTATTAACTAGCCAGTGCATTAAAGAAAGCGGCCAAAATGCGTATTTCCTGGGTCCACAGGACCCCTACTTTAAACCACATTACCTCCGGTGTTTGAGTGTCATTTCTAAATTCTACTGCCTGAATGACGTGGTATTCGCTCGCAATGGCAATGAACTATTGCAACTACTGCTAGATGCTAGCCCTCATAGAATCCAAGCACATGTTCGGCAGTGGACGACTGGAGATGATGTCCTTGGCTCTTTTCGGAGTTTTTTTCAAGAACATCACAAAATGAATGCAGTCGACATGTCTGCAGAGAAAGAGAGCGTTGAGGTGCCGCACCTTATCTCTCGAGGTTCTGGTGAAGTGTTAGTGATTTTCGACTTCGATGAGTCGCTGGTGAATAAGGACTCGGACACTTTTGCTTTTCAGTGCTTCTACCCAGAATATCCTTTGGTACCCAGAATATCCTTTGGTGATCAAATTGATCGGGAAAATGCTGATATGCTGCAGCAAACAGCCTAGAATGGTTAACCGAGAGCTTTCAGTCACCCCGGCTGCCCAAATAATCTCCGGTCATCCTAATCGTAAGGACGGGCAATTGGTTTCTAGTGTTTGCGACCTATAATCAGTGTGGGATACATTTTAGCATCGCTTTTCCTATGTTTTCTGTCATTTCTTGAAAGTCAATAATCAGATTGTTAGAAATCCCATCACTATGATGACTTAAAGATATGTAGCTTTGAATAAACATTTTCGAAATTCCCTCCGATTACCTCACTCCAGTCTCGCTAGACTTAGCGTACCGTATGCCAGAATCTGGTAGCCAGAGACTTTTAGACACAGAACATCTGTGCTCCTCTAAGTTTTCTTGTGCTTCTACGCAGCACGCCACCGTCAACAGTACACACATGTTCAGGGGAACTATCGTACAAGAAATTTATGGAGATCTTCAACGTACGATGCATATACGAGTTCTACATACTGAACGCGGCCATCAACATACTCGAGCTCCTCAAGAACGCGATACTGGGCCAAGAACGGATGCCAGCCTTCCGGAGACCGCCACAAAACGTTGGAGATGAGACTCTCCACCCAGGTTAGTTGCTCAGCGGGGCGCGAAGCGTGCTAGAGCCATTAAGACTGCCGCTGATTGGGTTAAAATGTGTAATTGTGCGCAATCGCAAACTCCAGTATTCTTTTAAGCCAATCGCAATGCACTATCATGTCAATTCAAATTCCAATACAAAATCAGTTGACAAGAGAGATAAGCTCAGCACCGATGAGCTCTGCAGCATCAGACACTGCCGTGGAAGACCTGACCACGATACCAGTAATTAGAAGCACTTTACTACCAATGGAAGGCATCGCAACGCTGCTAGCGCTGGGATTGGGGCTGTTCTACTGGTTCTACTGCCGCCCAGGTCGCGTTCACTCCCCTACTGATTCTACATCCTCTGGGTTTATGAAACCTCGTGAAGAGCGATTCGCTGCATTCGTAGAGCATGAAATATCTGCCAATGAGACGGTGTTGTTCGTGGTCAATGGAGACTGCATCGAGCCATTCCAAACGCTGTTCAACGCCCTTAAAGTGCCACTCCACATCGTCGATTTGTCTAGGACAGCAGGAGGCACTAAAGTACTGGAAGCTATGCAGCAAAAATACCAGGAACAGGTTGAACAGGAACAACAAGAATTCCTATTTATCAAGGGGGAACTGCTGGGTGGATTGACACAATTACGCAATCTTCTTATGGACGGAAGGAAGGTCGAACTTGGACCACAATGCGATTGGAGCAATGTTCGAGTTGACGACAAGAGCGAAACGGGCTTCATGGTGCTTGATGCGATGCACGGATTTCAACGTGTTGAAACTGCTGAAACTACAGTTAAGTTGGAGACAAGACCACTGCATTCGGTGGAGGAACTTCGCACTTTTGACACGACGACATTGGTTGGGTGTTGTGTGCCGATTGCAAAACGATCGAGGACCCAACGCAGACGTAGTAAATTGCTGGTGTGTCATGATATGAAAGGGGGATACCAAGAAGACCGGTTTAAACAGGGCTGTGACGACTTTGACGCGTACCGATTTTATCAGTGGGATCTTGTGGACCTGTTCGTGTACTTTGGACATGCATTGGTGTGTCCACCACCTCCTGGGTGGGTTGCTGCAGGCCATCGTCATGGTACATGTGTCTTGGGTACTTTCTTAACCGAAGGAGATCAGGGTGCAGAATTTTGCAAGGAACTGTTTCAAGATGCTCAATCCGCCGAGGTAAGGATACGATAGCTTGATGGTGTAACGACTTACTAAGCGTGATTGACTGTTGGTATTGATGGTTTAACATGCAGACGTTCGCTTCGAAACTGGCTGATATTGCTTGGCACGGCGGGTTTGACGGATGGCTTATCAACGTGGAGAACAACGTTCCTGCTGAACTCGTGACTAATATCGACGTATTTTTGCGCACACTTCGAAAAGGAATGCAGCTTCGAAACCCAATGGCACAGGTTGTTTGGTATGGTAGCCTCTCTAGGTCGGGTAAACGCAGCTCATTCGTTCGTTTGGACGAGGCAAGCACCGATTTCTTTCGAAACGTCGATACATTCTACGCGGACTATGGCTGGACGCCTGACGACGCCAAGTTCTCTGCTGCATTTAATCTGGACCGTCGGTACGATATTTACATGGGAATCGATGTGTTTGGTAGACACAATATGCTCGGTGGTGGCAAATTGAACTGTGGTGAGCCGCTTCGGTTAGCATGGAATTCAGGTGTATCTGCTGCACTGTTTGCTCCGGGATGGACTCATGAATGCTACCAGCATGAGGAGCAAGAAGATTTTGCCGTTGTCGAGAATCGCTTTTGGAGTACTATACGAGAGAGTTGGAAAGCGAAAAGCCCGTGCTACGATGCATTTGGTGGACAGAATTGCCTGTATTCCTCATTCAATATCGGTCGTGGTGTCGGTGTCTGGACTGACGGAAAATGTGTAAAGACTTCGATGTGGTCCAACATGGCAGAGCTCGATGTACAGCCTGACCAGTCACTACAAGTTGGTAACCTCGTCACAACTGCTACAGGGTCCATGAAGGCTGTCATCTCTCATGATACAGCCTTCCAAGGAGGTACAAGCGTGCAATTTCAGGTAAGAAGGTTCATGTGTAGTGCTGGTTGCGTATCAAAAATTTAAGTGCATTCTTTTCATCGTAGGGTCAATTGGTTGGACGAGAGAAGGCGTATTTCAAGCTCTTTGACGTGGACATCGAGTTCTCGCCGCGTCGCATTATGGAGATCTCATACACGACTGCGACACGCGAGGAATCAGTGTGCTTGCTGGTGTTGACAGTGTGTCCTGGTCTCGATCGAGCTACACACTACGTGATCTTGCGCTCCATGGATGACTCAGGGCCGGAATCTGGAGATAGCCGTGTCGATCCCAAGAAATCGTTGTCAACAGTTGCCAAGGCTTCCTTAGAGAAGCACTTCTACCTACCGGTGTCTACAGAGTTTTTCGATGTCGAAGCTGCCAATCCTAATGTAGTGCAAGGAATCACAGCTGATGGTTGGTGCAAGAAGACGTATCGTTTGGGTGGCCAGCTTTGGGACCAGAAGCACATTGTTGAGATTGGAATCCTGTGCACCAAAAAGTTGAGGAAAGTGCCCGGTGAGCGTGAAGACTACCTGGCCTATGTCGGAGAGCTTAGCGTGGTTGGTAACAGCAGCAAACCTGCCGTGAAAGCGATGCACCGTGACGTGCATAGTCAGCCGAAACTTTGCGAGAATGCGAGGATCACATCATTTAAGCGCAGTGGTGCCCACTCTGTATCTTTCGAAGTTCAATGGAATTTAACACTCGATGGCATGCCCGTGCGCCATGTGCTAGTATTTGCTCGCAGCGAAGACGGCAAGCGGATATTCCTGGGTAAAAGCTTTGACAATGCATATTGGGTAGACAAGTGCACATGGCAACAATTTGACAAAGAGGCCACGTCGTCGTCGTCGCACTCGTCACCTCGCCTCACGATCGAACTGCAGAGTATTTCTTGGGCCGGCCAGAGTAGTACTGACGTGTGTCAATTGCATCTGGAGGAGCGAGCTCAAACGCTGTTGACTGGTACTCCGGCTTTGAGTCAAGTTATCAGACGACAAGATAGCGCTGACAGGAAGTTATAGAGGTCAACTACGGATAAGTACAGCCGCGACTGGTGCTGCTTGGGTAAGAAAGATGTGGTGTATCCTGTCTGCAGGTAGCGCCATCATTCGGTGACCAGCGTATTTGACACAATTTAAATGGTACCTGATCCGAACATGACGACGGTCACATGAAATTGGACGACAACTAGCATGTGCTCCACTTCTTGACACAACATTATCAAACTTGCTCGTGAAGCTGCTTTAAGATGCACCATCGGTTTACTCGCCCACCTCTCCGATTACGCACAGCGGTTGTCTCATGTTAAAACTGAACCAAGACGGGACAAATACTTCAACGTCGCAACTAGTGATAGCTTGGCGCGCAAACGTGATCGCGCGCCAAGCACCGCGAAATCAACAACACCCTGTTGACGCGCACGCTGATTGCGTTGCTACTGAAGTTTGTTTAACAAAGCTCATTTCGGAATTTGCTCTCGACTTCACAAGCACTTTCCTACCTTTTCCTCTTCGTCACAATGGCGACGGCGAACGCAAACAAGAAGCTGGGGCTGGATTCAGCCGACGCGTTGATGGCACAGGGCCCCAATGTCCTGCATAGCTACGTCGCAGACAAGGTGCAGACTGCCATGGGTAAGGCCATGCCTCAGATGGAGGTGCGCTTTAAGAATTTGTCCATTTCCGCCAAGGTCTTCGCCTCACGACATTCAGACCCCAAGTCCCAGTTGCCTACACTGTACAACAGCGTCAAGAAGTCCGCTGCCAAGGTCAATGCCAAGAATCACACAGCCGAGAAGATTATACTGAAGAATGCTAGCGGAGTCTTCAAACCGGGTACTATTACTCTACTGCTGGGTCAACCAGGCTCTGGCAAGTCATCGCTTATGAAGGTGTTGAGTGGCCGCTTCCCACTCGAGAAGAACGTGAATATCGAGGGTGAGATCACGTACAACGGAGTTCAGCAAGCCGACATTATCAAACGTCTACCGCAATTCGCCGCTTACGTGACACAACGTGACAAGCATTTCCCTACTTTGACTGTCAAGGAGACGCTCGAGTTCGCACACGCTTTCTGTGGAGGGGGCGTCTCTCACCGCACAGAAGAACTCCTTTCCAAGGGCACCCTTGAAGAAAATACAGCGGCGTTAGAAGCGCTGTCGGCATTGTATGCACATTACCCCGATGTGGTAATCAAGCAACTAGGTCTAGAAAACTGCAAAGATACCATCGTGGGCAATGCAATGCTGCGCGGTGTGTCGGGAGGTGAACGCAAGCGCGTCACGACGGGCGAGATGGAGTTTGGAATGAAATACATGACGCTAATGGACGAGATCAGCACAGGTCTCGACAGTGCAGCAACCTTTGACATCATTAGCACCCAACGAGGTATCGCCAAAACGCTACAGAAGACGGTCGTTATTGCTCTGTTACAACCTTCGCCTGAAGTTTTTGAGTTATTTGATGATGTCATGATCTTAAACGACGGTGAAGTCATGTACCATGGACCTCGTGATCAAGCGGTGCCATTCTTTGAAAGCCTGGGCTTTAAATGCCCACCTGACCGTGATGAGGCTGACTTCCTTCTGGATCTGGGAACGAACCAGCAATACAGCTATGAAGTGGGCCTGCCTGCAGGTATGGCCCACCACCCGCGGTTGGCTAGCGAGTTTTCAGATATTTTCCAGCGCTCATCCATCCACCAGAAAATGCTTCAGGCGTTGGATGTTCCGCACGACCCTGAACTCCTCGTGAACGTTGGTGCGCATATGGATCCCATGCCAGAGTTTCGTCGTGGATTTTGGGAAAATACTAAGACGCTTATGAAACGACAGACAATGGTCACTCTCCGCAACACAGCTTTCATCAAGGGCCGGTGCATTATGGTCGTTTTGATGGGCCTTATCTACGCAAGCACGTTTTGGCAAGTCAACCCTACCGACGTTCAGGTAGCATTGGGTATCATGTTCCAAGCAGTCCTGTTCCTCGCTCTGGGCCAAGTTTCCCAGATCCCGACTTTCATGGCGGACCGTGATGTGTTCTACAAACAACGCGGAGCCAATTTTTTCCCGACATCAGCATATGTACTTGCTTGCTCTGTGGCTCAGATTCCGATGGCCATTGCTGAAAGTATCATTTTCGGCTCCCTGGTCTACTGGATGTGCGGCTTTGTGGCAAATGCTGGAGCGTTCATCTGCTACATGATCCTACTCATATTGACGAATCTAGTATTTTCGTCATGGTTTTTCTTGCTAACGGCGATGTCTCCGGATTTCCACATTGCTAAACCATTCGCGACGTTCACGATTGTGTTCTTCATCTTGTTCGCGGGTTTTGTGATGGCGAAGAGCACAATGCCAGACTGGTTCGTTTGGATCTACTGGATCAACCCTATCGCTTGGTGTCTCCGTGGTCTTGCTGTAAACCAGTACCGGGCTGCCGAGTTTGACGTCTGCATCTACGATGGTGTGAACTACTGCACAGACTACAACATGACCATGGGCGAGTACTACCTGTCTCAATACGATGTTCCGTCTTCAAAGGTATGGGTGTGGGCTGCTATGCTGTTTATGCTTGCGTGCTACGCTCTCTTCATGGCGTTGGGGTGCTACGTTCTTGAATATCACCGCTACGAGAGTCCAGAACACACGATTATCAAGGACAAGGAAGAAGAATCCGATGAGACTTATGCCTTAGCGGCAACACCTAAGGGCTCTAGTACCAGCTCGGCAGAACGAGCCGTTGCTCTGGACATTGGACGCGAGAAGAATTTCACGCCTGTGACGATCGCCTTCAAGGACTTGTGGTATTCGGTCCCGAAGCCAGGAAGCCCGAAGGAGTCGCTCGATTTGCTTAAAGGTATTAGCGGATTTGCTAAGCCTGGCACAATGACAGCATTGATGGGCTCATCGGGTGCAGGTAAAACGACATTGATGGACGTGATTGCCGGCCGCAAAACTGGTGGCAAGATCCAGGGGAAGATTTTGTTTAACGGATACGAGGCTACAGACTTGGCAATTCGACGTTGTACGGGTTACTGTGAGCAGATGGACATCCACTCGGACGCGACAACTTTCCGTGAGGCTTTCTTGTTCAGTGCATTCCTTCGCCAAGATAGCAGCATCCCAGACCACAAGAAGTACGACTCAGTGGAAGAAGTCCTCGATCTTTTGGACATGCACGACATCGCAGATCAAATTGTGCGTGGCAGCTCGGTGGAGCAAATGAAGCGTCTGACCATCGGTGTAGAGCTTGCTGCTCAACCGAGTGTGATCTTCCTGGACGAGCCTACTAGCGGACTGGACGCTCGGTCGGCGAAGCTGATCATGGACGGTGTTCGCAAGGTGGCAGACAGCGGTCGAACCATTGTGTGCACAATTCACCAGCCTTCGTCTGATGTATTTTATTTGTTCGACCACTTGCTGCTGCTCAAGCGAGGTGGCGAAACAGTCTTTGTCGGTGAACTTGGAGAGAAGTGTCGTAAGTTAGTGGCTTATTTCGAGTCAATTCCTGGTGTTGCTCCGCTGCCTGACCGATACAACCCTGCCACTTGGATGCTTGAGTGCATTGGCGCCGGTGTCAACAACGGTGGCCGCAATGAGATGGACTTTGTCGAGTACTTCAAGAACAGCGAGGAGAAACGCATTCTGGACAACGAGATGGCACAGGAAGGTGTCACCGTGCCAGCTCTTCACCTTCCGGAAATGATCTTCCAAAAGAAGCGAGCAGCAAGTTCGTGGACTCAGGCTAAATTCTTGACGATGCGCTTCATGCGCATGTACTGGCGTACACCCACCTACAACTTGACCCGGTTCATCATCGGCTTATTCCTGGCCTTGCTTTTCGGCTTGACCTACATCGACGTGGAGTACGTGAGCTACCAGGGCATCAACGGTGGCGTAGGTATGGTGTTCATGACGACGCTGTTCAATGGTGTCGTGTCGTTCAACGGTGTGTTGCCCATTGCTTCCGGAGATCGCGCTGCTTTCTATCGCGAGCGCGCATCCCAGACGTACAATTCGCTTTGGTATTTCGTTGGCTCAACACTCGCTGAGATCCCATACGTGTTCTTCAGTTGCCTTATCTTCACGGTGATCTTCTATCCTATGGTTGGCTTCTCCGGTTTCGGAACGGGTGTGCTCTACTGGATCAATGTCTCGCTGCTGGTGCTGTTGCAGACTTACATGGGTCAGCTCTTCGTCTACGCGCTACCAAGTGTGGAGGTGGCGGCTATCATCGGAGTGCTGGTAAACTCGATTTTCTTTTTGTTCATGGGCTTCAACCCTCCGGCTAAGTCCATCCCTAGCGGATACCGCTGGCTGTACACGATCACGCCGCAAAAGTACTCGCTGGCGATCCTCGAGGCCCTCGTGTTCACCGACTGCCCGAACGAGCCGACTTGGAACAGCACCCTCGGAGCGTACGAGAACGTGGGTTCGGAGCTAGCCTGCCAACCTGTCACGGACTTGCCACTCACGATCGATCACATTACAGTGAAGGGATATGTGGAGTCGGTGTTCGAAATGAAGCACGATGACATCTGGAGTAACTTCGGCTACGTCTTCCTTTTCATCGGTGCTCTACGAGTGCTGGCTTTGCTGTCGTTGCGATACATCAACCATCAAAAGAGATAGAGCGCTCGATGAGCACAATGTAGCGGTAGAAGATAGTAATAAAGTTCCCTTCAATTTGATCGTCAATAGTATTGGTAGAGCAGGTATCACGTGTCATCTGACTAACCAAATTTGAGTCACCCCTCCCGCTTAGTGTATTTAAGTAAGTATCCAGTCAAATTTCTGTCCGTGCAAGAATGAACGATTAGAGACGACGCAGCGTTCCTGTCGGCGAAGATGGAAGTTGATGTCACCTATGAACAAGTTGACAGCATCCTTCGCGCTTGACAAGTAGAAATAACTCCATTGGTTCCTGCACCTTAGAACAAGTTGACAGCATCCTTCGCGCTTGGCAAGTGGAAGTAACTCCGTTGGTTCCTGCACCTTAATCCGAAGCACATACGGGATGGAGGTTTGTAGTACCTCGAGAAACTGGACGTGCAGCTTGTTCTTTTCGACTTTTAGCAGACTGGTGATGCGATGTGGTAATTTATGCGGCTATTCCGTCAGCATAAAGGTAGCCGTCGTCAGCACTATAAAGGCACATTCGATCCAGAGAATACGATCGACGTCAAGGTGGAGATGGAAGGACAGAACGATGCAGAAAGCCCTCAAATTTGTTGCTTGGTTGGTGATTCAAAGTTGTATCGAACTTGGACGGACGGTGGTTCTGTGACGAGCTCATACCCAAGACGAGGGAAAGCAAGGCAACATCCAGGCAGACGAAACGAAACTGGCTGGTTTATTGTGCGTCCGACAGACAAGGGAACCAGGTGTGTTGTGGATATGCCTACTTCCATATTGACCTTTGTACATCAGATAGATGGCACATCAGAAGACAGTGAAGGGGAGGCTGACCAATTCGTGCAATTAGCAGAATCTGCAAGTTATAAAGGAAGAGCCGAGGTAATGCGCATGATGGAATCTCTTCTACTGGATGGTTCTGTCGAACCCAGCAAGCGCGACTAGCGTGGACACGTAGTTGGCTATACTTGCCAAGTGATCACGCGTAGTCCACTTGGTAACCAACTGTAAAATTCAGTCATTCCTCTTCAGGAACCGAACCGCAACAACAGCAACCAAACCTGACCAAGTTCTGCAGTAATTTCGGTCATGATTTTGGCGGCGCTTCGTCTGCTAGTTCTGCTCACCAACCACCAGAAGAGGTAAGTGTAGTGTATATTATCAATATACATCGCACATACTTTCTCATCCTTCTGCGGCGACACCAACACGTTTTATTAACTTCACATGAAACTTTGCTTGACTGAACAAAGCTTTGAAGTAGGACAGTTAGCTCACGACCGCAGTTGGCGTTTGAAGAGTAGCTACAGTATCTGCATTCACGCCGTGCAGACTACAGCGTCGTGGTCCACCTTGCGCGGGAACAGACTGTTACTGTAGATGGTATTTATCAGATGATCCGTTATTGAAACCGAAACTTCACTCCAAAGACTGAAGATCGCGTCTTCAGTTCATGTGACAGTCGAGAATCGAGGTGCCGACGATTTTGCAGTGCTTTGCTTCGTCACCGACCGGACGACCCTGCGATCGGAAGCGAAGTCCGACAAGAAAGAGATCAGCAGCGCTGGATCTTGTGTTTGCTGATAGTGTACATGCCAACGATATTGCGAAGAGGCTACGTCAAGCATTGTCCAATGGACCACGGCCATCGATACTCGGGAGAGCATCGCCGACCATGTTTGCACACCATGATGACCAGCATCCACCACCGCTTCAGCCTAGAATCCGCTGCCATCTCCGCCTCAGACACAAGCACACCCCTCCACTCATCCGCCGCGAAATTGGCGTCCACCTGGCAGCAGTAGTTTGAGCACAATCATCGGATCTCTGGTGCAAGAGAACAGCCGGATTTCGCTCATGGTCGTCGCTGCAACGCAACTGCATATAGAGACGAAGAATGATGGTCGCAGTCCGTAGTTGCGAGCAAACTCCGAGATGCCTACGCGCGAGATAGCTCCCGCACACGGTCGGACTTCAGCCAAGTGGCGCTGGTTTAACGTCGCCTTACCGCGTGCAAGATACTTTTGACCTTGGTGCTGGAAGTCCATGCCAAGGTGCTCCACTGCCGCCGTCCAGATCAGCAAATCAGCACAACTGTCGAT
This sequence comes from Phytophthora litchii, assembly GCA_002812785.1. Lineage (NCBI taxonomy): Eukaryota > Oomycota > Peronosporomycetes > Peronosporales > Peronosporaceae > Phytophthora > Phytophthora litchii. Next base: position 4,807 of record PCFV01000645.1, on the reverse strand, counting down.
TGAGCTCCGAGTCGGCCGGCTACAACCGGTTCTACTGGTGAGAAAGGGGTCGATCCGTGCAGCAGCGGGGCACGATGATGCACGTGGCCAAACCCTATCGATGCGCGTAATGCAGACCCGGCCCTGCGCACGATTGCTCGCACACCGTCGTGTCGCACCGCTTCAGCGCTGTCCCGCACTCGTTTGACAGTGAGCGGCATCAGCGCTGCAAGACTGCGAATGCAGCACCAGCTTTCTACGCTGCAACGCATGTGCTCAGCCATACGCTACTATGTTTTCTTGTATGCTCCATTCATGCTGGAAATAGCTATCTTCGCCCGTTACGGACACCGAGCAGTTTTGCCAGTCACCAGTCGAGGCTAGGGCTGTTGCGTCAACCGCACTTCTTCGAGTACACATCAGGTGTGCGCGCAATCTGCAACGGCGTCTACGCGCGCGAGTATAGTGCGAGGTCTCCACTCGCTTTTGCTGGCGGGACATCGTCGTCGCACGCTTTGTCTCGTCAGGCGTGGCCAAGTGAGCCTGTCATTCCTGAATTTGCGCGGCGACCGCGACATCGACCTCACTACAGAGACCAGCAGCGAGAGCTAGCTAGTATTCATATATCGTCGCTGTCGCCATGTCGACGACCTCAGATCAGAGGACACCGGGCCACGAGTCCGGCGCGGCACTCATGGCGTACGGACCGGAGGTACTACACGACTACGTGGCCACACGCTTCGAGGCCGCATTAGGCCGCACCATGCCACAGATGGAGGTGCGCTTCAATAACCTGTCTATCGCCGCTGATGTGACGGTAGTCGAGGAGGACGAGAGCAAGACAGAGCTGCCGACGATCTGGAACACAGCCAAGAAGGGTCTGTCCAAGCTGTCGGCCAAGAGGCACGTAGTGCGCAAGGAGATCCTGCGCAACGCCAGCGGTGTGCTCAAGCCGGGAACCATCACACTAGTACTAGGTCAGCCTGGCTCGGGCAAGTCGTCGCTCATGAAGGTGCTGAGCGGCCGCTTCCCACTCGAGAAGAACGTGACGATCGAGGGTGACGTGACGTACAACGGCGTGACACAAGCCGAGATCATGCGCCGCCTGCCGCAGTTCGTGGCCTACGTGACGCAGCGCGACAAGCACTTCCCCACACTCACAGTCAAGGAGACACTCGAGTACGCGCACCGCTTCTGTGGCGGTGAGATGTCCAAGCGCGCCGAAGAGAAGCTGTCGAAGGGTACACCAGAGGAGAACAAGGCCGCGCTCGAGGCGGCTCAGGCGCTGTTCGCACACTACCCGGACGTGGTGATCCAGCAGCTCGGACTGGAGAACTGCCAGGACACCATCGTCGGCAACGGTATGATGCGCGGCGTGTCTGGCGGCGAACGCAAACGTGTGACGACTGGCGAGATGGAGTTCGGCATGAAGTACGTGACGCTCATGGACGAGATCAGTACAGGACTCGACAGTGCCGCGACGTACGATATTATCAAGACACAGCGCAGTATCGCCAAGAAGCTGCAGAAGACAGTGGTGATTGCGCTGCTGCAGCCTGCACCGGAAGTGTTCGAGCTGTTCGACGACGTGATCATCCTGAACGAAGGTGAAGTGATGTACCATGGCCCGCGCGAGCAGGTTGTGGGTCACTTCGAGAGCCTGGGGTTCAAGTGCCCACCTGAGCGCGATGTGGCCGACTACCTCTTGGATCTGGGAACAAACCAGCAACACAAGTACGAGTCAACACTTCCTTCGGGATTGGTGCACCACCCGCGCCTGGCGAGCGAGTTCGCAGAGCACTACCGTCGCTCGAATATCCACCGCAACATGCTGGCAGCACTGGAAGCTCCGTACGACCCGAAGCTGCTGGAAAACGTGAGCAACGACATCGACCCGATGCCGGAGTTCCACCAGTCGTTCTGGGACAACACGTGGACGCTCATGGAGCGCCAGAACAAGGTGACCATGCGCAACACGGCGTTCCTCAAGGGCCGAGGCATCATGGTCATCGTCATGGGTCTGATCAACGCGTCGACGTTCTGGAACGTGGACCCAGTGAACGTGCAGGTGCTGCTGGGTGTGCTTTTCCAGGCTGTGCTGTTCCTGTCGCTGGGCCAGGCCTCGCAGATCCCGACGTACATGGCTGCGCGCGACATCTTCTACAAGCAGCGCGGCGCCAACTTCTACCGCACAGCTTCGTACGTGATTTCGTGCTCGGTGTCCCAAGTGCCGCTGGCGTTCGCGGAGACCATTGTGTTCGGTCCGCTGGTATACTGGCTGTGCGGCTTCGTGTCGTCGGCTAGCGCGTTCATCATCTACCTGATCATGTTGATTCTGACGAACTTGGCGTTCGCGGCGTGGTTCTTCTTCATCGCATCGATCTCGCCGGACCTTCACGTGTCGAAGCCGATCGCCATGATCACGATCCTGTTCTTCGTGCTGTTCGCCGGCTTCATCGTGGCGAAGAGCCAAATGCCCGACTGGCTCGTATGGATCTACTGGATCGATCCGATCGCGTGGTGCCTGCGCGGACTGGCCGTGAACCAGTACCGTTCATCGGTGTTCGATGTGTGCGTGTACGAGGGTGTGAACTACTGCTCGGACTTCGGTATGACAATGGGCGAGTACTCCTTGTCGCTGTACGACGTACCGTCCGCGAAGTCATGGATTATCTACGGCATCATCTTCATGATCGTGGCGTACGTGGTGTTCATGTTCCTGGGTTGCTTGGTGCTGGAGTACAAACGTTACGAGAGTCCGGAGCACACGGTCCTGACGAAGAAGACGGTGGATGAGGACGAGGCCGGCAGCTACGCGTTGGTGGCCACTCCGAAGAAGAGCAAATCTCACAACAACGGCGAGGCATTCGTGGTTGAAGTGCAGGAGCGCGAGAAGAACTTCGTGCCGGTGACGGTGGTGTTCCAGGACTTGTGGTACTCGGTGCCGAACCCGAAGAACCCGAAGGAGACTTTGGACCTGTTGAAGGGTATCAGCGGGTTCGCGATGCCAGGCTCGGTGACGGCTCTAATGGGCTCATCAGGTGCTGGTAAGACGACGTTGATGGACGTGATCGCCGGCCGCAAGACTGGTGGCACGATCAAGGGAAAGATTCTGCTGAACGGGTACGAGGCGAACGACCTGGCCATCCGTCGTTGCACGGGATACTGCGAGCAGATGGACGTGCACTCGGAGGCAGCGACGTTCCGTGAGGCTTTCACTTTCAGTGCGTTCCTCCGTCAGGACAGTGTTGTGCCTGATAGCAAGAAGTATGACTCGGTAGACGAGGTGCTGGATCTGTTGGACATGCACGACATCGCGGACCAGATCATCCGTGGCAGCTCGGTGGAGCAAATGAAGCGCCTGACTATTGGTGTGGAGCTAGCTGCTCAACCCAGTGTGATCTTCCTGGACGAGCCTACTAGCGGACTGGACGCTCGGTCGGCGAAGCTGATCATGGACGGTGTTCGCAAGGTGGCGGACAGCGGGCGCACGATCGTGTGCACGATCCACCAACCGTCGACGGAGGTGTTCTACTTGTTTGACAACTTGCTGCTGCTGAAGCGTGGTGGCGAGACTGTGTTCGTGGGCGAGCTTGGCGAGAAGTGCCGCAAGTTGGTGTCGTACTTCGAGTCGATCCCTGGCGTGGCTCCACTTCCGAAGGGCTACAACCCTGCCACGTGGATGTTGGAGGTGATCGGCGCTGGTGTGGGTCATTCTGCTGGCTCGACGGACTTCGTGGAGGCTTTCAAGCACAGTGAGGAGAAGCGTATTTTGGATGCGAACCTGTCGAAGGAGGGCGTGACGATCCCGTCGCCCGACTTCCCGGAGATGGTGTTTACGAAGAAGCGCGCTGCGAGCTCGACGACGCAGGCCCGGTTCCTTGTGGAACGCTTCATGAACATGTACTGGCGCACGCCGTCGTACAACCTGACCCGTTTCGTGGTGACGTTCCTTTTGGCGCTGGTGTTCGGTCTGCTGTTCCTAGACGGCGACTACCAGACGTACCAGGGCATCAACGGCGGTGTGGGTATGGTGTTCATGACGACGCTGTTCAACGGTATCGTGTCGTTCAACAGTGTGTTGCCTATTTCGTGCGAGGAGCGCGAGTCGTTCTACCGCGAGCGTGCTGCCCAGACGTACAACGCGCTATGGTACTTCGTGGGCTCGACGCTGGCGGAGATCCCGTACGTGTTTGCGAGTGGCTTCATCTTCACGTTCGTGTGGTTCTTCATGGTGGGGTTCACTGGTTTCGGCACGGCAGTGCTGTACTGGATCAACATTTCGTTGCTGATCCTGCTCCAGACGTACATGGGTCAGTTCCTGGCGTACGCGCTGCCAAGTGTGGAGGTGGCGGCTATCATCGGAGTGCTGATGAACTCGATTTTCTTTTTGTTCATGGGGTTCAACCCTCCTGCGAACGCCATCCCGAGCGGCTACAAGTGGCTGTACACCATCACACCGCAGCGCTACCCGTTGGCTATCCTTGGTTCGCTTGTGTTCGGGCAATGTGACGTGGATCCAACGTGGAATGAGAGCACGGGAGCGTACGAGAACGTTGGCTCGCAGCTTGGTTGTCAGCCGGTGACGGGTCTGCCGGTGTCGATCGACCACATCACGGTGAAGGGATACGTTGGTTCTGTGTTCGGCATGCACCACTCGGACATGTGGTCGTACTTCGGCTACGTGTTCATCTTCATCGCGGTGTTCCGTGTGCTGGCATTGCTGTCACTGCGCTTCCTGAACCACCAAAAGAGATAAGCAGATAACTAGTTCTCTTAGAAAATTTTGAACGAAATGAACAAATAACTACATGTACTTGGTAACTTA
>PCFV01000644.1:0-18587 GCA_002812785.1 Phytophthora litchii | reverse complement strand
TTGTGTGTTCTGCTATACCACAATTTCTAAAGCATACTTCCTCTGTGGAAGGTGTTCATGTGACCCCGTCACTGTTCAGGTACCCGCATAGACGTAGATCGACTACAAGTGGCACAAAGTGTGACTGGGTCACACCTTACTTTGAGTAAGCGTGTTATTAGGATTTACAAACTTGAAGTGAATGAAAGTTCACTCTTAAGTGTTTAATAGCTTGTTTTAAGACTGAACATATTTTGTAGTTTTGTCGTAATGAGCTAGTTTGGCATGTAATCCAATGTAATTACCTATACCTTGTTCTACATAAAAATTGGTCGAACCTAATTGAGTGACTTGGCCAACATCAGTGGTGTACGTCACACTATTGATCTAAAGTATCCCTTAAGTGGATGCCTGAAGTAGTCCACTTCAGAAAAGTGTACCCAAGACTGACATGTAACCCCGTTACACTTTGTATGATATTGATTACAGCTCCATTGAAACCAAAAACGTCACTACATGATTAAGTGGCATCTATTGTGTAGATCTCACAATCAGATCATACTATAGTTTCCTGTGTGCTTCAACTTTATATTGAAATGAACACTTCCCAACAATCGACAATATGCATTGTTTCATGGATCCCATGTGACTCGCATTCACTGTATGATCACTCCAGCGTCAAGGTTGAATGTACACCTGAAGACGACACGTCTGACATCGCTGTTCTGATCGACAGATCGGAAAATAGGGTGGCAACATGCTGCTTTACAGATCACTTCCTCGTCTGCATTGCAAGAACAGCTACGCTGTCCTAGCAATCCAGTATTGGACAGTTCAAAACTGGACTGCTACGTCAAACGATCGACTATGTCCTGATGTTGTGCCAAAACAGTGCACTCTACCTCACGCCATCTACGCAAAGGCGACTCGCTGCCACTTTGTCGCTAGTTAGGAAGTGATGAGTCAAATTGGAAATAGTTAATCGTCCATTAGCAGTCCAGCGGTGGACAGTGAAAGCCGTTCTACAATGCAGATGGTGCTAAACGAGCATAAGCAGTAACGGATGATTTGTCGTCGAAGTTCATTCCCCCTTTTGCTTCATCGGGAACAATGTCTGCAGCTTCATTGACAGCGGTTACTCTCGCGTTAAAACACTTTCCCGCAGTGTCCGCTTTAGATCATGTCGCTACGAGCATCTCGTCTTACTTGGACAGCTCCGTGATGATTCCGTTAGCTCAAGCGTGTTCTTTCGGGTCAACTCGATTGCTTGACCGTATCTGGGAGAACAGTGATCCAGACGCAAATGAAGGCACGAGTTGGTCTCTTTGTCAATATTTGCGAAGGGATGTGCATTACTACCAATTTCAATTCACGAAAGCACTACGAGCAGCGGTGGAACTCAGAGATTTAGAGATTGTGCAATGGATCCTAACACATTTTTCAGGATGTACAGCAGAGGAGAATGTAACGGAGGCAGCAGCGAGTTATGGTCGACTCGATATCCTGGAGTATTTGCTGGAGTACAGTCGTTCGGGAGATGAACAAAATGTTATTCTGTGGGGTGGCGATGACATGGCAAAGGCTGTTCAAGGAGGTCACAGAGAAGTGGTGCAGTGGTTGTACGAGAGCATTCCTGATGCGAGAAGGAATTTGGAGCATGTGATGGAATCTGCAGTTCGTCAAGGCGACATATCGCTCATCCAGTGGCTTCTTGATGTCGTGTACAAGTCGGAGCCTCTCCTCCCTCCTCCTTCGATGAATGACGCTGCTGCTGGAGGCCACATGGAGGTTCTACAATGGATCTTTGAACAGGGGTTTGGCGGATGCAGCGACAACGCACTTGAGGGAGCAGCTAAGTATGGTCATTTGGACATTGTGGAATGGCTCGTGGAAAATGGAATCACGAAGCACGAAAGGTTCTCGGGAAGCTGTGCAAGCAGCTTGTAGTGAAGGCCATCTGAAGGTTGTGCAGTGGCTTTTGGAGCGTGGTGATGTCTCGTACCCACATTTTGCGATGAATTGTGCAATTCATCGAGGTCATTTAGACATTGTCGAGTATCTCTTCAAGGTCGGGATTGCCTATGCGCCATGGCGTATGATGCTCGACGCTGCATCTTATGGACACATGCATGTGATCAAGTGGCTTGTCGAAAAAAATGCTACTGGTCTTTTTCCAACTATTGATTCCTCTCGAGTCGGTCGATCAAACCAAAGTGCGATGGACAGAGCGGCGAGTAATGGGCATTTGCATGTGCTGAAGTTTCTTCACTCTTTAGCTGTGGAAATGCATCGTGAAGGAAAAAGTGAATGCCCAACGTGCTCGGATTGGGCACTGGTGTCGGCGTCTAGCAATGGTCATTTTGAGGTCGTCAAGTGGCTATGCTACAATTATCCGCAATTGAGCTTCCCGTCCACGACTACCGGTATGGTAGCTCGCAATGGCAACCTTGAGATGCTGCAATGGCTCCTCTATCAAGATAATATTGAGTGGTCCACCGATGCAATGGATTCAGCCGCTGAAAATGGACATCTGGCCGTGGTAAAATGGCTTCATCAAAACCGAACTGAGGGCTGCACAACCAGTGCGATGAATTACGCTGCACGAAATGGCCACCTAACCATTGTGCGTTGGCTACAGTTGAACCGCACAGAAGGCTGCACCGTTGATGCCATGGATTTCGCTGTTGATCGCGAACACTTTGAGATACTTTTATTTCTGTGGGCTGAGCGCACTGAAGGCTGCAGCACAGCAGCGAAGATCTTTGCACGAGGTCACCAACAACGACACATCCTGGAGTGGTTGGAAGATCAATGCTCAGAAATCAGCACAACGATATAGGAAAATGAAATCGGTACCCCAATTCCTATCGGTGTGAGAAAATGTAGAGGCTGAGTGAGATATTCCGAGATTCTACCATCAACACTACTAGTTTATCAGCAGCATTTGAGTAATCTCGAGTAATAATATGAAAAACTTCTGACGATTTCGCGATTACCTCTGTATATTTATACTTCATTCCTTTTCGAAGGTTTTGTACCACTCCAAATGGTACAATATCACTGGCTTCTCTCTCATTCATCATTCTCTTGCCTCAGTTCCCCTCTCTAGCGATGTCTACGCCACCTCCGACACGTCAACGTACGTCTTTCACCAACGCCCAGCGTCTGCAGATATGCTGCCACAAAGAGCAGAATCCCACCATTACACAAGGTCAATTAGCCACATGGGCGCAGGAGACGCTCAACTTGCCACGCAAACCCTCTCAAGCTATGATCTCGAAACTCCTCAAAAGGAAACCCGACCTCGAGACTATGACAACTGAGGAGTTGACCTGCAAGTCTCGACGTACCGTGCGGTTCCCTAATCTAGACACTGCACTAGCTAGATGGGTGTCATATTGTGAAGAAACTGGAGTCCCAGTCACGGGGGAGTCCATCCGGACGAAAGCTGGGATATTCGCAGATATCCTAAATATCGACACCCCACTAACATTTTCCAATGGATGGCTCTACAAATTCAATGAGCGTCATGGATTTGGGGGCTTGAAAGGTCATAAAGAGAGAAAATTGTCCATTGAACAATTGCTACATGATCTACAACGTCGTCTTCGGAACTATGACCCAAAAAATGTTTTTAGTATGGATGAAACGGGGTTATTTTTCACCATGTTTCCCGATAGAACGGCGAGAATGACCAAAAGGTTGACAATTACATTGGCATGCAATGCCGATGGATCGGAAAAGTTGCCGCCATTGTTCATTGGTAAGTCGGAGAAACCAAGGGGGTTTTCGAGTTCGACAACAGCCGAATTGAACTACTTGCACAATTCCAACGCCTTAATGACACGCGAGATTTTCATCAAATGGGTCAAAGATCTGGACGACAGGTTCCAAGAACGGCAACGCCACTGTGCACTTGTCATTGATAGCACAGCTGTACATGTCGGTTTCGATGTTCACGAGCTCAAGAACATTGAGATAGTGTATCTTCCGCCTGGTACTCCCAACAACTTGCTACCATTTGCAACTGGAATTGTTACGGCATTCAAGAAACGTTACCGACGACGCCAGATTCAGTACGCTCTGGATCAACTTGATGCTGACGCTGATATGAGCACAGTTGCCAAATTCGACAGTGTTGGTGTAAAGCTGGCGCTGTCGTGGTGCATCGAGAGTTGGGCTGCTGTTCCGCCATCGCTGATCACAAGCTGCTGGTATGACACTGGTTTGGTCTATGCTGAACAATCTGGCTTTTCGCACGAATATCGTGGACAGGAAGAATCAATCTCAGAGGAACTCGCAGTGATGCTTTCCTGGTTGCATGCGGCAGTCCCGTTGACTGTGGATGAGCTGCTTGATCTACCAGAAGAAAGTATAATCATGGAGGAGCCTACGGACGAGGACTTTTGTGCATCTGTGGGGTCTATGAAGCTCATTATTCCTCAACTTAAGCTGAAATCACCAGATACAGATGGAGGATTGCCCGTCGAAGAGCTTAAGGAGCGCCTCAAGTGGATTGCCAAATTGCTTATTTACGCTGATGAGAAGGATATACCTGCGGAATCGGTAAGTGGGATGCGCGTTCTCCAGCGTGATTTCCGTGACCAGCTCAACAAGAAGCAGGCAGGCGCCAATGCTCCCTAATACCGCATCTAGACATGTCTTCTCGGAGATATTGCTCAAGGCATGTGAAGACAGTGATTCATATGTCAACATCTGGCTTCAATTCCTAGTCTGTTGTACTCGTTTCCATTCAACACGCTTATCCACTCCTAAGTTGGGAGTCTCATCGTATATTATGTCATTTATCTAGTTGATGTAGCAGTTTGCCTCTTAGCGTGGTGCTTCAGGTAGGAATCAAAGCTGAAGCACTTTGTACAACTGAGGTGAGTGGTTGAAGTTGATTTGTCAAACGAGATTTGCGGGGAGGTGCTGCGTCATTCCCGAATTCGACCTCCAAACCACAAGATACGCCAAGGCAAGCATGAATGACCAAAAGTACATGGATGCTTTCGACCACGACATTGCCAAACGCAAGTCAGATTTCCAGCACAAAGTAGCTGCTGTGTAAGAAGCCCACTTGGTCTAGAATATCTCGGATCAAAGTCTCACTTATCACTTTGTGCATTCCAGGCGAAATTTGATACAGGAACTCGGACATGACGCCGTAGTACTGAGTCTTTCAGCCAACTTTGCTTGGATTACAAGTGGTGCTCGCAGTTATGTCTTCATGGCCACCGAAGGGGGTGCAGGGTCGATATACGTTGACGCGACTCAGGTGGCAGTGCTCACGAATGAAATTGAAGGTCACAAATTGGTGAACGAGGAGATGCGTGATCTGGAAGAAGAGATCACGCTCGTGCAAGATCCGTGGTATGCTCAACGCAGTCATGCTGATATGGCAAAGGAGCTTGCCAAGAGTGACAAAGTTGCGGTAGACTCTGCTGACACCACACTAGCTGCTCGTCTGGCTGAATTGCGCTGTACGTTGACAGATTATGAGATGGAAGTCTTCCGTGCACTTGGTAAAGACTGTGGAGAGATCATCGGAGAAGTGGCTCGTGCTGTCCGCCCCACCATGACAGAGTGGGAAATTGCAAGTCAATTATCAGCCAAAATGTGGGCACGTGGAATCATACCTGTCGTGATGCTGGTTGCTGCGGACGAGCGCATTGACAGCATTCGTCACCCACTGCCGACCAAGAAACGCGTAAAAACCAAAGCGATGCTCGTAATTTGCGGTCAGCGAGCAGGGTTGATCGTCTCCACAACTCGCCTCGTGTACATCACGACAACGCCAAACGCTACCATCCCAAGTGACCTTTTGCGTCGTCACGAAGCTGCTACGTACGTTGATGCTGTACTCATGGCAAACACTCGTAACACTGGTACGAAGGCTGGGGATATCCTCAAGAAGGCCCAAGACGCCTACGCTGAAAAGGGATACGATGGAGAATGGAAATTCCACCATCAGGGTGGCTGCGCAGCTTACAAAAGCCGTGAGTGGGTAGCAAACCCCTTGCTCAACCGTGTGACGAGCTTGAACCAGGCATACGCATGGAACCCATCGATCGCAGGCACCAAATCTGAGGACACTGTACTCTGTTACGCTAATGCGCATGGCAAACCTGTCGTGGAAGTCATCAGTTCCTCACCAGGTTGGCCAGTTATCGAACACACTATCGGAGATGTTACTATCGCCCGTCCGAAGATTTTGCACCTGCAGTATTGAACGCACATAGCTAAGGTACATCCAGCCTCACCAAAGTGGTTCATAGTGGTAACAACAACACGAATCACAACACACACCCTCACTTCAAAATGCCACTTAAATACAGCTTTGTTCACATGTCAAACTCCACTGCTTGCTCTCCCTTACACAGTCTGGACCTCGCCAGTCGTCTCGGGTGGCTTCCAAAACAGTGAAAAAATATTGGTGATGATAACATCAGCCACGTTCATATCTTCGTCTTCATCGTCTCCAAAAGCAGAGCGGCCTTGTGATATGTGTTGACTTTGGGAAGACGCAACTGGAACTCGTAATTGCTCTAAGTCGATGACCGTACCTTCATCAATCAAAACTTCTTCGTCTAAGTGGGCATCGGATCCATCACTTTTGCTGACCAAAGATTCCCCACCATCACTTGCTGGAGGTGAGATTGAACGCTGTGGGCGACTCATATCTCGTTTGAAAGTGAGAGTTAGCGGTCGCAAGCCACCTTGTAACAACAACATCGCATGCCGAAATGGTGCAGAGTCCACAGAATTCTTGTTAACAGCAACCAGTTCATCAAATGGTTCCAAAACATTCTTCTTGGAAGCAGCCATGTCAGGAAGCAAACTTCTCACAGTAGCTCCGGCATCAGGCACATTAGCTTGGAAATGGATGCCAATGGGACCACTTTCCTCAAATACAACATCGAGGTACTTCACGTCATGTTCTTCTCTGGTCAGTTGTTGTGGGGTATCTGCATTCACTGCAGTAGAGTTTGATCTGGATGGATGGGAGTCTGATGTAGTAGCGCTTGAATTGCGAATGAGTGGCTTCTGCTGGCTTAAAGCATTATCAGCTGAAGAAGATATGGGGATTGTTCCTAACAGACGCGGATCAGTCCATGTTGTCGTGGTCGTGTACTTGTTGAAAAAAAATACTGCTCCTGAAGCGGTCACGCGCATTTCCCAACCAGCAGGTAGTGGTGTGGAAAAATCTTCGATGGTATGCTTTCGCCCATCATCCGGTGGAACGTGGATATCTTCAAATACGTTAGTGTCACGTGAAATGTGCGGCGTCGAGAACGAGCGACGCATAATGTTGTCGGGGGCTGCGTAATCTCGTGCCATTGCACTGATACCACGAGGACGATGCGTGTTGTCCGAACTCGTAACTTCGTTGGACGCTGAAGTAGTTTCCTTGTCGACTCCACCTATCGAAGTGGCAGTCGAAGTTATTAAACGCTGCTGAATTGCGATTGGGACACGAGGATCTTCCAGCTCATTGTCACCATCACCACCCTTTCGACGGTAGCAAGCTATACCTTCTGTCGTTTTGACTCGCTCATAGTCCATGGGCAAATTAATATCACTGCACAGAGCATCAATCTCATGCAGCTTCACATCCAGAGCCCGTTCAAACTGTGCCTGCTTGTCCGCAGCAGTTTCCTTGTGTCGTTCTAGCTGATCCTTCAATTTAGCGACAGCAGCTTGGCTAGCTTGCAACTCCTCCTTCTTATCCTGTAATTGCTGGCGCATTAATTTCGCAATCTCATCAGATCGACCATTAGCTGTAGTCACATTATCCTTGTACATATTTTTTTCCGTCTTCACCTTCTCCACAAGTGTTTGTGACGCCTCTAATTCCAGCCTCAACTGGTTGCTCACAAATTGGACTGCATCGTCGTTCATTTTCCCCGTTAAAAACACACGAGATCCCAGAACCTCTGCTAGCTTAGCAAGAGCAATTTCCGCTTCTCGTTTCTGTTGCAACAACTGCGTCACCACTTCACTCAATTTATCCACCGATGTCTGTGGCCCTCTCACCTTTTCATCAGCCGACACTAGTTCTCCCCAAATCTCAGCAAGTTGTGCGTCCACCACATCCATCATCTTTCCATTGTTTTTGAGCAATTGCATGAAGTCCGCCCAGCTCTTCTCACTCCTGTTACCTGAAAGTGGTTGGTTCATCTTCAATTCCGACGTCGGAAGTGGACCAATACTGAAACTACTCAGTCCACTCACCATACTACTCGGTGGAGGAGAGCTCGGAGGTGGCGGTGGAGGCGATAAATCCTCCAGTTTCGTATCAATAGAAGGAGCATTGGTCGTAGTAAGGTGCGAGGTTGGCTTCTTCGTTGGCGACGAATATTCCAAAGTAGAATATTCTCCATTAGAGGTCATCGTTGGATGAAAAATATTCACAATCGAGTTCGGACTATTAGGAACTTGAGCTTGTGGCACTTCTCTCGAGTCATATTCACTGCTCTCTAGCCATTGTTTCTTTTGGCTCTGATAAGCTTGCAGTAGAATTCTTCCTCTGGCAATCAGTTCTCTCTCAGAAAGCATATCACTATCTGGAATCGACTCTTTTGAGTCTGATTCTGGTGGTGGAATCAGATCTGAGTCGCTGGTATCATCTCCGACGTCACTGGCACTCTGGATGGCGGAAAACGGGATCGGAGGTAGGGCTGCAGACGTCACAGCAGCAGGGGAAGACACAGATACCGGCGATACTGATGGACGATTGGTCAGGTGCGCGTTGGGCTGCGGCGCAGAGGACACGAAGCGCTCCATCACAAACTGAAAAATGCCTCAGATGACACGAAGTTTGAATGGGCACTAAAACGGGGAGACATTGTGACAGTGAAAGGTTGAATTGGTTTTCTGGTTGTTTGCTACGCATATCATTTTACCATTACGGAGTCTCAGAATTAGACAAACAGTGTGTCATTTGCGACCAGATGACATGGAATTTGGGCTTCAAATAATATGGGATATCAGCGGGCCTGAACTTCTCCATCTCAATCTAGATCCATACATTGAAAATAGGGTGAGCACAGTGCATTGAAGTGTAGTGCATCCACTTTGCATATTAGTGCTAGTTAGGTTGGTGTTGGTACTTTGACCGAATGTTGTCCCAGGTTATACTGCTCACGAATTAACCCGTTGGTTCCTGATTTGAGATATTCCCAGTGACTACGACTGAGACTGAGCTGCTGAATATGTGATGCGCACCTGCGCTCGACATCATGACAGTATGCTACTGGATGTGGTTCATGGTCGGCTACGACGAACTTTCAACCACTTGTAGACTGATCGATGCAACAGTCTGGTTAACTGAGGGTCGCATCATTTACTACAAGCGAGCTGGTTGCGCTGTAATCGGTGAAGCGCTCCGCTGTATATCCCTTCAGAATCCAACGATCACTATGGAAACTGGTTCGATCACCAAGATGTGAGAAGCTTCAGCAAGTGTCAAACAATTCGTTGCAACATTGGATGCATTTGCTGGTGTTAAACGAACTATGTCTCCAGTCAAGCGCGGGCACGACCACAATATATCTTTTGCAATAGTTATCATAGGGAATGTAGTTAGTTTGTTGCTTAACTCCAGCAATTGAGATGACTCAATAGTGACGACCGCACAGTGTACTAACAAAAGTTTAGCATTTAGAGGCTTACTAAATAAGGTGGTGTGAACTCTACTCTATGGACTATCGACATCACCCAAAAGCCTTGGAAGATCACCAGTTGACGCGCAATCACGTCGATTGCAAGTTGCCTTTTTCATCCTCCACGTCGAAATCCGCGCATCTCATTGGTCGACGTCTGCCCTCCATCAGTTTCTCGCATGTTCTTGTGGTGTTCAGTTCGTCGTGTTCTCCACACCAAAATCCAACCTTTACGTCTCGTTAAAGTATCAATTCGTCTCGTCGCAGACATTCACTATTCCCCTATATACTTAACCCAGTACAGACCGTGTTTGCGCTTTATTGCTCGTCCATCTCTCCAGTCAGATCTCTATCCGCCTTCCAACACATAAGCTACTCTTCCTCGACAATGCTGGCTGCTGTGTTCCGTCGTAGTGTGCAGTCCTCGGCCTCCACGTCTCGTCGCTTCGCCAGTGTTCAAGCCTCCACACCTACGACCAAAGCAGTGCTGACTCCGGATGCCTCAACAAACAAGAAATTGACGGAGGATGAAGCTCACAACCAGTACATCCAGCGACCTGTGACGTACCCACTGGACAAGATCAAGGTGGTTCTACTGGAGAATATTCACCCACGTGCCAAGGAAGTTTTCGAGCGTGAAGGATACACAGTGGAGACGCACAAGCGAGCCATGTCCGGTGAGGAACTCTCTCGGGTGGGCGGCGATGCGCATATTTTGGGTATTCGCTCCAAGACACAGCTAGATCCTGACTTCTTCAGCACTGTGGGATGGCACGAACACCGTTTGTGGGCTGTGGGCTGCTTTTGCATTGGTACGAACCAAGTGGCGCTCTCAGATGCTGCTGCTACGGGTATTCCAGTGTTCAACGCACCATTCTCAAACACTCGTTCAGTGGCAGAGAAGACGTTGAGTGAGATCATTGCACTGCATCGCAAGCTCTTCTTGCGCTCTACTGAGCTACACCAAGGCATTTGGACCAAGTCAGCTACTGGAGCTCATGAAGTGCGTGGTACGACACTTGGAATTGTTGGATACGGACGCATTGGATCTCAAGTGTCAGTGCTTGCCGAATTGCTCGGTATGAAGGTGGTGTTCTACGACCCGATCAAGTGTTTGCCACTGGGTAACGCTCGTCAAGTGGATACGCTCGAAGAACTGCTGGGTATGGCAGATGCTGTTACTCTTCACGTGCCCGCCACTCCCACCACCAAGAAGATGATTAATCGGGAGACCATCGCCCAAATGAAGGACGGCGCTCTGCTGGTCAACAACGCTCGTGGTACAGTCATCGACATTGAGGCTGCCAAAGAAGCTGTTGAGAGTGGTAAGATTGCTGGTATGGCTGTTGATGTGTTCCCCAAGGAACCCGCCAAGAACGGCGAGCCGTTCGACACGCCCCTGCGGGGTCTACCGAACGTGATCCTCACGCCCCATATTGGTGGTAGCACGGAGGAAGCCCAGGGCAACATCGCCGTTGAGGTGGCCACCAAGCTGGTGCGTTACATCAACGACGGCTCCACGACCACTTCCACCAACACGCCCGAGATCGACATGCTCCCGATCCGCAATAACTCGATGCGCATCCTGCACATGCACCAGAACGTGCCTGGTGTGCTGAGCAAGATTCACTCAGTGCTGTCGGACTACGGCATCAACGTGACGTCGCAGTACCTGCAGTCGGACCCTCGCCACGGTTACATCGCGCTAGAGGTGGAGAAGTTCCACGCCAAGGTGGTCACACGGGAGCTCGAGAAGATCAAGGAGACCATCTTCCTGCGTACCATCATTTAAGCGGGTTTTCGCTATGACATGATCGTGAATGGGCTTCATAGCTGGAAGAGCCTGAAGGCTGTGAGAGAAAGCAGATCAGCTACTAACACGAAATGTATGTGAACGACATCATGCTCGCGTGGCTGACGTTCGTGACTAGGCGCAATTGATGGAGGGGAAAGCTGCGTCCCTCCTGTTGGCAAGTTAGTAGATAGAGCATTTAGATAGCTACCAACATCCCAATACAATACCCGCCTACCACGTCGATCCATCATTCGAGGAAACGCTGGGCTACCTTCTCACACCACCACAAGATGTCATATCCAATGAAATAGATCGCCATAACGATCTCCAGGTCAAGTGAAGCAGCGAACTCCTTCAGTAGCTACCTTCCTTCATCCAAAACTCAACAACTCAGCATAAGCAAACAGTAACAAAAGCCATAAAAGTCGGTCGAATGGTGGCGTGCAGTGCGTCCACTTTCGTTTCATTACTAAACCAATGCAGACCGCCGCACCAGCTCGACCGTGTCTTTTTCTCTCGTCGAGGGCAGGCCGTTCTCTCAATCTCAATCAGTTCCTAGTCCACGCATTTAGGCCGAGGCGTCATCGCGGATCTTGCGAAGACGAGCCAGAGTGGAGCGCACCGTAGCGGCCGAAGCCGTGTTCAGCAGGTAGGCACCGCCAGCGATGGTCTTGTGGCACGAACGGCACTCCCAGATGCCCGTGACGTTGCGCTTGATCGCGTCCTTGCCGCAGAACACGCAGTTGTACTTGGAGTGCTGCGAGATTTCGATCTTCTTCACCACCTTACGGAGCGAAGAACCGTAACGCGTGCCGTACTTGCCGCAAATGCCAACTTTTTTAGTGCGCTTGCCCTACAGTGTCACAACCACAACGTCAGCCACCTGTGCACACGTCTTAAGGCCAGCAATCTTGTTCCCTTGGCGCTCTGTGGGCTCCACTTCGCCCGTAATTCCTGTCTGTCTGACTGCGTCTCTGTATGTGGCTACATTTGTTGATTCCATCGCGTCGAAGAGGCGATAGAGCGCACAACCGACACGACTGGAGAGTGTGGAACAAGGGGAAGCGGAGACACCTGATGGCGCTGTCTGTGAACTAGATGCTAGCGCGTAACCTCACCATTTTAGCCTCTTGAGATTATCCGGAGAGAAATCGACTTTGAAAAGTGAAAACCTCCTGCGCTCCCAACACAAGCGCAGCCAACGATTGAATGGCCGGAGCGACGCGCCAGATTTTCCACCAATCCATGCGAAGTACAAGAGTTTCAGCCAATGAAATGATACATCCTGATTCAATGTGGTACACATTAATCATGGCAAGAAATTTTAAGAAATCTCAGATCTGTAAAAATAATATTGACCCGATTTTTGAAAAAAACGGTACACATTAATCATGGCAAGAAATTTGAAGAAATCTCAGATCTGTAAAAAAATTATATTGACCCGATTTTTGAAAAAAAGTGTGCTTTTGCACAATAATATAGTAGGCTATTTGCAATGTGTGCTGAAGCATCGCACACTTTCGGGCGACGTTGCGAGTTGTTGAGACGGACATGATCGGTCGCAAGCAGCGTAAACGTAAGTGCTGCGCTTCGTCTTGTTAACCATATACAAATAATGCAATTGCACATTGAGTAGACTTCGAAAGTTGCAACTGATCTAGGTCATTATTAAGCTCATTTTGTATGGTTTTTCCTGTTTGAAGGTGTGGTATACGTCGATGGTATCCCTATCGAGTCCAATCTCTTGGATGCTGGAGAATCAGGACTAAAAGGAGAAGAGAAGCATGACTCGACCTCATTGGCAGCATTGGATCCTCGTGATGTACGTGGAATTCCAGCCAAACGACACTACCAACACCACAGACTGACAGTTCAATTCCATGCAGTTGTTCGACAAATATGACACGGATGGCTCCGGAGATATCGACTTTAAAGAATTCAAGGTGCTTCTGCATGACTTGGGTGTAAACCTGACGGAACCCAAGGCTCGCGCATACTTTAAACGATGTGACCGACGACGACAAGGTTGCATCTCGTTTGAGGAGTTTAGGTTGGCATTGTACACATGCGACCCAAAGAATCCCGACCGGACAGGAGGCTTTGCTCCGGGACAGTCGTTGGCACCGAAGGATCTGTTTGAGATGTTTGATAAAGATGAAGAAGGTGCGATCGATCGAGAGGCGTTCAAAGAGCTGCTGGAGTTCATTGGACGCAACATACCGCTGGACAAGATGGAGGATATCTTTGCAACTTATGAAGATGTACGTGTGAATGTTGATGAGAGAGGTGACATTGTAGTTAATGCTATCTTGCTCTTTGGCAGCCAGAGTTGGAGATGATGCCGTACATTCAGTTCATGAAGGCGTGGTTGTCAGTTGTTGATGTACAAGCCGAACTTCGACTGCGTGGTGAACGGTTCAACAGATTTTTGCCACCGAAAATGCTCGCTAAGAAGTTGGCTATGCTTGTGAATGTAGAAGAGAAACAGGAAGCGATGATGCTGCTGGAAGCAAATAATACGCTAAGCGATGAGATGATTGCAAGGCAGCGGCGTGAGTTAGTGAAGGAAGCGCAAATTCTTGCTCGTGTGACGTTGGTTGATGCCCTAGATGCTGCTGGTCAAGTTTATGTCTTCGGAAAAGGAGCATACCAGCGCTTTGACAGTGAACCAAAGGAGCCTGACTTCGTTGAGTTCATGGAGTATGGCATCATCCGTGAGTTGTGGAACCAGCGAGTTTGCCCACCAACTGGAATAGAAACTGCTACATCTAGTATTATCACGGCGGCTACTGCTATCTCAAAAACAAACCAAAAGCAAGTAGTCTCAACTAAAGTAAAGTCATCCAACACCGAGGATGAAGTCAAGGCCAACAACGGTGGTGACAAGCGCCTTACTCCCTCCAGAACGAAACTCAATGCGTCAGCACATGCCTTTGCGAACCGACAAGTCTCGAAAGCAACAGCATTCTTATGGGGAAAGCGAGTAAATCAAGTGGCATGTGGCGCTGCTGTTGCATACGCTCTAACGGATACAGGTGAAGTATTTTGTTGGGGTGGCAACAAACGGCAATGGCGATATTTCTATGATGAGGCCACTGCATCAAGCAAGCCAGTGTCATCAGCACTCGCTGGAGAAGGTAGTGGCGATCTCAGTAATTCAAACAACCCTGTCGATAACGACGCACTCGTAGAGCTCGCCAAGCTAGGCCCTCGACGACATACTGATTTACACCAACACCCACTCACCGCGCGGAGTGCGATGTTAAAGCTCGTGTCACTTCCTTCTCAAGTGACAGAAAGTAAAGAAGCTCACGACAAGCTTGGTCTCCGCCAAAAGTACGCTATGGTTTTTGAAAAACCTGTACCAGTGACTCTCACGGACGAAGTCAGGCGTAGAAGGCTTCAGCTCGTGGGTCAGTATTATAGTCTGGTCACCCCATTAGGCAAACCTGCTGAACAACGTTCGCTTGACGATTTAATGGAGACGGTGGAACCTGATCTGAATGTGGATGATTTGTCGCTATCGCTCTACATACGTGGGGTAGAATTGGCTAAACCTACACGAATAGCGCTTCTAGAGACGCTTGGAGAATGTCTTGAGCTTGAAATTGAGTGTGTTGGGATGAAGTTTCATGAGCACATGAAGCAGCAAGATCAGCTAGCCAGACGCTACCGAAAGGAGCGGCGTTCTAGACCGATGATGAGTGTCGTGGCCAAGACTAACGCGCTCTGGTTTGATATTGGTGAACTTCGCGACAAAATGGCTAAAGCTGAACGGGAACGACTTCTCTACGGTGAACAGGAGTATGATAGCATGAAGCGGAAGATCTTACATGCTACTCAAAGGCTTAAACGTCGAGCACGAGAGGGTCACTCTGCAGTCGTCGTCGCAGAGAACAACAATATCAACGACAATCACAATAGAGGTCAAAGCGATGGCAAAAACGAGGGAGAAACTCTACTCTACATCAACGGTTTGACTGCGAGAGGACCAGCGTTAGTTTTTTTTAACGGTTCTCAAGCCCTTCAAAGCATTGCAGTAGGTTCACGCCATGCACTCGCGATTCATTCTTCTGGAAAGTTATATACATGGGGAGTTGGTTCTTTTGGGCGTCTGGGTGGTGCACAAATTCCTTCAACAGCAGTAGATCGCAAGGAGAGCAAAGTGACTAGAAGCAACAATCACATTGAGGACACATCTGCCGACTCGTGGCACCGCGACGCATATTCAGCGCAGGTCATCCCAGCAGTACGTCACCTCCGCTTCCGAGCCATTTCATGTGGGTTCGGTCACAGCCTTGCGCTTTCTACCGACGGAACTGTGTACACGTGGGGATCTGCAACACATGGAAAACTTGGTATCGGTCCTGTTCAAGCCAAAGCAAGCTTCACGATTGCACCAATGGTACTCTCATCGTTGACCAGCCTTGGGATTCGTGTGCGAAAAATCGCTTGCGGACCATCGCATTCAGCACTTCTCACGGTAGATGGTGCTTTATTTGTGTGGGGGTGTGGTGACGGCGGGCGACTGGGACTTGGAGATGGTCGAGATATTGGTGAAGATCGAATACCACGCAACGGTGGCCAGCTTCGCGAGATTCCGGTGCCTACGCATGTTTCAGTGCCTTTTGGTCAGGAAAAAGTGGTGGAAGTGGCATGTGGAGCAGCACATACCGTAGTGTTAACTGCACTGCACAAAAATACCAGTGGGCAATCTATCGACGGAGGATATGTCTATGTGGCTGGAAGTAACCACGCCTTAGACAAGTTCACACCACAGTTTACTCGCGTGATGATCGAAGATGCATCTTCGATGGTCATGATGACAAAGGTCAGTTGTGGGCCAGCACACACAGCGCTCGTATCGACTCAAGGTGAGCTTTACACATGGGGAAAAAACGTCGGTGGCAGTACTGGTCATGCAATTAGCATACCTCTCATCTCTATGCCAACACGCGTAGGTTGTATGTTCGAGCGTCCTCGCAACCTGTGCCTCGATGAGGCTGCGATGGCTACTCAGAGCAGCCAAAATGCGAGTGCAATCGCCGAGTATGCACTGGGTGGTGATCACGCAGCAAGAGAGATTCAAAGGAGACAGCAAACGCGGCGTGCAAGTGGACGGGACCGAACTCAACTAAACACCGGTGCAAAATTCTCACAGACACAACAGGAGCTATGCCCGTTCTGGCAGGTGGCTTTGGCTGAACGCTGTCGGATTGTGTCTATCCGCATTGTATTAGTCTCTCCGAAGCTCACCGAAAGTGACTTGACGACCGGATCGACAGTGTCAACGAAGCCAATCCGATATGCAGCCTCAGCAGGGGGTCCCAAGTATGCCATAATGGTGGCTGAAGATGCATTCGACCCCGATCTTCAAGGAAAACAATCTCTCGCAAAGGCAAGAGGTCAAAGTGTGCATATTTCATTGAGTGGTGCGAACCAAAGCGAATTGACTTGGGTGGCACCTGCTGATACTTTTGGAAGCTTCGTTCGAGTTCAACTTGAGAGTACCAGTGGTGCTGCGATGCTGGGATTGGAGCGCGTTGAGGTGCTAGGTGTATCTAGCGAGCAGTATGTGGGTCCACGGGTTAACGATGTGGTGTGCGCTGAAGGGATGACAGTTGCAATTTGCACACCAGTTAGTAGAAAAGATGAACTACGTGACAAGTTCCGGCGGGCTGTTAGAGCAGACCGAGCTAATGTTGGTGTACTTGCCCAACTGGAAACATTTCATCCTTTTGTGCGTGAGGAAGTGCAAGAAGCTCAAGCGAAAGAAGCGTTGTATGCGGCTAGTCAAACTGCAAGAACTGGCCTTGAAAAGAGAGAGGTGGCTACTGCAATTGCTGCTCTCGAGGCAAAGCAACGAGCAGAAACGTGCGTCCTGTGCAGGCCAAAGCTGCCGTGTGTGATCTGCGAAGTGGAGAAACAGGTGTGGGCTGCTAAACGAAAGATGCAAGTAGTACCGAGTCCTCAGCCCGTAATGAATACGCACCAACAACAGAAAAAATCGGCAAATGGGAGGAGAAAACAACTTGATCAGTTGGATTCCAACTTGGAAGCTTCTCCTGACCCTTCTACAATGACAAAGCGTCATGAATTGTCACTAACCCTAGAAGCACTATGCGCTGAGTTCCTTGCGCTTGAAATGCGATCGAAGGAGGAGGAAGAAGAAGAACAAAAGCGTCTGGAGCTCGAGTTAATGGATCCCGAAGCTCTAGCCTGTGCAAAGCAAGAAGAAGAGGGAGGTGCCCGACAAGCATCTCGGAAAACAATGGCTGACACCATTGTTTCACATACAATGCCCAATATGCGTCGGATCATTTTCAAGTTGCTCGTCGCTGCGGGGCTCTTTGGTCATCAGAGAAAAGAGAAAGGAATCCCACGACTGATACAATAGGGCATCTTGCGCGAAGTGACAAACCGATTTTACACTGGGATTAGCAGTAATCTGAGGGGCATGGCTGTGGCCAGGTCATCGCTTGCCACTGACGGAAGCTTGGATCGAATACACAACGATCGGCAGAGTAAAATTTGCAAGTTTTCGTTGAGCTAGATGCCTTGACAAGCTCGATGGAGAAATAGTTTGCTTGACCAAACGAGAAATCCATGAACCATTGCCACCATGTGGGAAAGACGCAGCATTTTAGGCCTATGCTTCGATGTTGATCTCGGCGTTGCTGTCCAGTGATGACAACGAAGTGTTATTATAGACGCTTGGTTTCATGATATGTCTTCAAGATAGCAAAATATTGGTATCCGATGTGGATACCAATACCAACGGAATCACACCATCAAATACACGAAAATGACCTGGACTGGCCACACTAATGTACTGGTATCCCATGTAAAACAGCATTATCTAAACAGTAGAAGCCGAGATGTCGGCGAAAGCGTCCGTTCCTAAAATTTGAGGCGCACTGCAGTGATAGTCATCAGTCATGTAAGTTTACTCAATGAGTCTCCCGTCATTAGGGCAAAGCCGATCTCAAATGGTATCATAAAGCAGCAATTCATGAGCTGTATTCGAGTGACTCTGGCTTGCTGCTTGCCATCAGCTTCCTAGGTAGTACCTCTCAGATGTCACTTTCTCTTTCTCCAGGTAGAGATGAATCTACGCCTACTTCTTTCGTAAGCGCATGGCTCGCGTG
>PCFV01000643.1:0-18617 GCA_002812785.1 Phytophthora litchii | reverse complement strand
AGAGTGAACATAGTCAAAACTGTGACAGATGGTGACCAGTCTTGGGTACACCTCTTCTAAGTGAACAATTTTAGAGTGAGATACGTCTTAGCCAGTGGTGTGGTCACATCATTGGTAAGGCACACAGGTGACTGGGAGTGTCCAATTAGGTTAACCAGATTTTGTATATTATGAATTACCGATGCGAATTACAGGCCAGATTATCTATTTAACTACAACATACATTTAGCCTTAAACTTTTCATTCTTGCTGTTACGTAAGTCGCTAACACCACGGATTTGTGGATCATTATTCATTTGTAGGTATACACTTCCACAAAACAAGATGTTCTTATGCTCCTGTCAGATATTCAAATTCACATCAGGGGATAGTTATTCGAGGAAATATGAGAACAGCTCATCAAGGAATTCGAGTATGCATAATAGAGGGAGTCGAACATTGCAAAAGCAGTGCCCACCATTTGACTACCAACCTGCCCTAACATCACCACGACAACTACCAGCATTTAGACAGCGATGATGCTGGTGATATATGACCCAGCAACGACGGCATTCATTGCGGAGTCAATGAGGAGTTGACTTTCGTTCCTACAGCTCAGTCCCCAATGGTATCGCCATCGACACCAACCCAGTTGACAGCACCGCCTTATTAGGAATCGTCCGAGCAGGTGCTATCAAATCCACTATTACACCTTCTCCATCATTGATAGCCGTTCCAAAGCAATCCAGGCTCCATCAACGATGAGAAGTTTTGATTACTAAAATCGAAAACAGATAAGCAATCATGTTCCAAGTAAAGGTTAACAAGAGCCGAAAAACACATGATGGGAAGACAAACAAACCCGCTCCAAAGAATGCGCATGAAACTCGAATCAATCTGTCAACAAATTGGCTCGAAAACGTGAAAGCAAATGTCGATAATCTTCAGCAGAAATGAGAAGAACAACGTCGTCGCAATAGGAAGCACAGCTACAGAGAGAATGGAAGCTGGACAGCGTGTCCATGAACAAGAAGAGCGTCAAGCGCAGCGCAGACAGGAACTTGTGCTGGAAATTCTCCGTCAGGGAAAATTGATCGATGATAGAGGCACTCATGAAGAAACTTTGCTTGTGATTTCTTAGGCGCCCATGCTGGGAACTAGGTGAAGATGTTCGTTCACAATCGTGAATAAGTTTCAACGAATTAAGTCCATTGCAATAACTATGACGCAATGCGTTGTATACTGTATGTATTACTCAAAGGAAGACGAGTTGACCCATTTGCCACTATCATCTTTGCACTCTTATTGAAGTGGATCGTGGTTTCTAAGCGTAGGTTTTGACTTTCGTTCACAATCAGTTTTGTAATCGACGTAATACCGCTTCATCGCCGTTGCAAATCACCTCAATCACCCCAAACAGAGCCTATTTACGCATACGACTTACCCGCGAAAAAAATAACAATGCTTACTGGGAACATAACTTAAGTATTCCTCCAGGCTCACTGACTCACCATGCAAAATCAAGAGAAAAGGTCGTCATCGTTGGAGTCAAACATACAGTATTCGTCACTCGCTAGGAGAATATCCAGAGCCGCTCCACTCATCTTTAAATTCAATCATCGTGTTGTGAAGTGTGATGCATGCCGGGATTCACTTTAAAGTGTTATCCATACTCTCGTTTCGATTAATCTGTGTCCGCAACTCCTTCAGCGAGCCTCAATAATTCTTTAGAACTTCCATAATGCACTCATTAACAACACGAACGCATGTCATCATATTTTTTGATATGTGTACCACGTATTTTTGACTAGTAATCTGGGACAAAAGAGTTATGCGCTAGATCGGCACTCGCTTTGTTTGGTCCTAGTAAATTTACGTTGCATCGAAGCGAACATATCGCTTCGGAGAACTCCAATATTTTCTGTAGCAAATAAACGGCGATAGCAGTAAACCGGAACTGCTGGTAGAGCACCAATACCGGAGGTTATAGTGTCGGGTAGTCGACGTGCATATATTGGATGTGCAGCAAACCCCAACACGAACAGGGATTGTTCACACTGCAGCCACATTTCTCCCACACGCTTGATGAGCTCGTTTCTGTGAATATTGTTTTCTTTAAATCCAAGTAAATCTCTTTATAGGACAAAAAACATCTATCGCTGTGTTCTCGTCCCTCTCCAGTCTGTATGATGTATGACAGCGGCGAAATTACAGCCTCTGCATGCTTCAATTCATTCCAGAAGCTCAAATCGTTTTAACACCTAGAGATCAGATGGACCGTATTTGTCTATTTCATACTATCGATACAGCATTTGTAGCGCAGATTGCACGCGAAAGAGATGCGAAACAACCTTACAACGAATTCCATCTAGTTTCGCAAATCGAGCGCAATCCCAGCGTTCGACCGTATATTTTTTCCATGAACTACTTTGCTCTTTTGATCCACTTCGTGGGCGAATCATTTATGCAGTTTGCAGCAGCAGCTGCCTGCTTCGTCACATCACGAAATGGAGGTTTCAATACTGCATTGACGAGATTATTGATGTCGTGCGCAAAAAAATCAAAAATACAAGCTGTAGCCACCCCAGCGCCAAAACGCGGCGTGCCCGACCGAACAGACTCGCATTGTCGGTGACAATAGCACCAATGTTTCTCTTTTCACTGTGTGCCCGCTTTAACAACTTTTCGAAATCTTCAGCGATAGCTAATCCGTCGCGTCAGTCGCCAACAGGTAGGAGGGAATAGGTAAAGGTAAAAATTTCTCCAAATAAAACAAGTTGAACACCTAAAAGATGACCTTTGCAATATTTTGTCACACACGTCTGCCAAGATGTTGTACCTGTTTCATTTTGAATGTCATCAAGTGCATCTGTACCCTTGGTTGTGCAGCACTTCGCGCGCTCCTTCACATCTTGCTACCCAATACGCGACGAGAAGAAAAGGTATATCCCGGGATAACTTTAACAACCTCAAGACCGATTCTTAGAACCTCTTCTGCCTCACAGTTCCACAGTCCCTGTTGGTTGCCTAGGATAGTCCCCAGACCAGTACGTCGGATCACCACACGAGGTCAAATCAAGCCAAAAGAGAAAGTGAGATCCTCGTTGCTTACCTCCCTACGCCTCTGTACCCACGATCCTACTCATCCCTCGCACCCAAATCCATCCGTCTCTTAAATACAGATCGCGGTCCTGAGCAGCTGCTCGACGCACTCAGATCAGGCACGACTACTGTCCTATTTCAACAGTCCCAGCATGTTGTCCTCCAGTGTCGCGACGGCTAGGAATTCCACAAACTTTGCAGAAGGCTCTGCTGATCACTTCGCCTCGGCATAGTAGAACATCTTTCACGTCCAGATATAATCTGGAACCATTGCTTATGAAGGCGTGAGTATGGAGCGTATGGACATAGAGATGAGTATGTAAGTGAGTTGGAGCCGTCCAAAGACGAAGTAAGTTGTATTAGTGAAGAAAGCTCCTGCCGGAGTGCAGGAGATGCCTGGTGCAGAGCTTATTACTATGGGAGACTGTGTATCATACTAAATACCATAATAACGGCTTATACAGGGTCTATAATAACTGGTCGTCAGTCCTGGGAAAAAACTGTACCATATGAAAAGGGGTTACTTCAGCATTTCTTAGCTAAGTTCAAGGTAAAATAAATGAGCGAATTCCTCCACTCGGTTTTGGCTCATTTTATCGGTAGTTTCCCGCCCATATTTTTGTATTATTTCCTATCACTATTTTTCGTTAATTTGAGAAGTTCGAATTCTCAAGTTTGTCTAATTCAGCTTCCACGTAAAATTGTCTCAATCGATGGCACACAAGTTTTGTGACAGGATGGCAAAGACGGAGATGAAGCAACGAGAACGACGAGGTAAATGACAGACGTGGCGACAATTCATTACATCCTAAAACATTGCCTCATTTGAGCGACCCGATCGGACCAAGATCTACTCACTAACCTCTGGTGAGGTGTTAAATTCTCAGATTAGTCTCCTGAAATCATTTCCACGCCTGCGATCATACCAGCATCCGAGTGGCCGAGAACATGGCAGTGTGCGGCCACAATACCCGTGTAGTCTTCCGGACGGAAACGGATAGTGACGTTGCCCGGGGTGGGCACGGAAATGACGTCGCGCCAGTCGCCGATCTCGTAGTCAATGCCGTGGCCATGACTCATGTCTACTATCTGGAATGCGTTCGTGTGCAAGTGGAACGGGTGGTTCTTGAATGTCGCTTTACCACTCTCGTCTCTCCTGTTAATGATGACCCACTCCTGTACACGGTCGAGTATCATAGTACGGATGCTGGTGCCGTCGAATAGCGCGTGATTAATGTAGTACGGTTTGTAGTAAAACCCGTCCTTCATCTCCGGATCACCCATCGTAAACTCAAACTCAAACGGCAACGGGTCCATTCCAGCACGGTCCTCTGCAGACAAATCCAGCAGGCTCTTCGACAGTCCATAAAGTTTGGAAGGAGGCGGCACAGCTGTAATAGGAGGCTCATCCAGCGACTCACCCTGAACATGAACGAAAGCCAAGACACCTGAGTATAAATCCGAGTGCTCGCCCATGAAATCATGAAGTTTGGGGTCCTTGACAGATTGAATCGGGCGCAGGATCTCAGGGCCACCGTCTGCAGCCGGTTCACAGTTCAGGACAAAGTCAACTCGCGCACCAGGAGAGAGGATGACAGTTTCCATTGTACGAGGCTTCGGCATATAAAGACCATCATTGGACGCCAACAATATGGAGCAGCCAGGTACCTGGATTTCCAAAGAGGTGGTGCCACCAGCATGCAGCATACGAAGTAGGACGTTTTCGTGTGGCCGTACCTCGATCTTCGGCAGATATTCTCCATTGACAGAATAGTATTGAGCAACAGGCGGGATCTTGGGCTTTTCTTCGGAAGAGTCCATTTCGTCCAGTAGCTCCTTCGAAAGCTTCGCATTTCTAATGGGGTGCTCAGCCTCCTGTACATCCGGGTAGAGTTCGCGCACCTGCGCATCAAGCTTGGTCTTACCAGTGTACGTGAGCTGCATGTCGAGTGTACTCCGCGAAGCCTTGGCTGCTTCAGTCAACGAACTCATCATGCCTCCGGTGAACTTAAACTCCTGAAGCACCACAACATGTTTCTGCTTGATAGCCGCATATTCCGCCGGTACTGTTGCCGGATCATCTTCTACTACAATGGGCCCCACCATACCACCTCCCATTTGCAAGAACACGGAACCATGAAAGTGCGGATGGTAGTGAAACAGTCCTCTTGGATGGTTCAGCGGCACATGCAGATGTGTATCTGCGCTCTCTCCAGGAGCTACAATACGGAATACGTTGTCTTCCGTGCCGGTCGGGTCCACATGCATGCCATGGAAGTGCAAGTTTGTATTATTTGGTTCGTGCATCGTGTTGGGTGTCCATTCTCCAGCCACATTGGGACCCAAATTGTTAACCAAGTGGATGTTCAGTACATCGCCTGGCTTCAACAGTAACATGGGGCCAGGCACACTGTCCTCGTACGCGCGTGTGTAGAAGGCAATAGGACCGTTGTCCACGAGCTTCTCGGCCACAGTGATGGTGGTATTGAGTTCTCCATTGACTGAAGCTCTCGTCTCGAGCGTCGGTAGCTCTGGAAGCTTCTGCAGCACCTGATTCAGCAACTCTACTCGAGGAGTGACCCCCTTCGTCTCGGTATCTGCTCCCGCTGCGCGTAAGTTCTGTTGTCTCTCTTGTTGCACATAAGACACGAGCAGCAGCACGACAATACCCACACCCACCACGAAGGTGCAGGCGAGATTGCGGCGCAGACGTAGCGACTGCGTCTGCAGCTGACGCGCTCCTCTCCGCAAGAAAAAGTCGTTGTCCTTGGCTTCGTCGTCCTCTTGGTCCTCGCGCGCTACGTCTTCGTCTGGCCGCTTGGACTCACAGAACATACTGGTACCATAGCTGCTGTTGCTGGGGGAGCGAGGTGCCGCCGCGCGCTTGCGGCTGCCGTCACCAGACGCCGGGGTGGCCATCAGATCAGGAATCTTACAGTGGCACCATAGACGCGTAGCTGAAAAAGTCAACACAAAGCTTTGGGCCAATCAGCTCGAAGGATGAATGGTATACCGATATGAAACCGGACAAGTAGAAATTTCGTGCTGACTTGACAATACCAAGTTACGAGTCAACTATGAAGTATGCCAATGCTCCTCCGTGTTAAATATCAAAACTCTTGACAAGTTCTTCATAATCCACATCGCTCTTCCTCCTGTTGGTGCACCTACGCTGAAAAGCCTGCATTTCATTTCATGTGCTGCAACCCGTTCATTCTCAAGAAAAGAACGATTCGCCGGTTTGTTCCGACAGAAAGCGTTTGACGAGCGCTGGGATGATGTGGTAGCCCCGCAAAGACCTTGGACACGACGTGTAGTCTTCACGCGAAATATAGAGCAGGTCATTGATGAAGGAACCGAGTATGAATTTCCGTTCTTCGGTTGTGGTCGTGAACTTGACTTTGAGACTAGGTTTGCACGGCGTCACATGCAGGAAATCCAGCAGGCCCACACAATACGCACACGACTTGCACTTGGGGTGGCGCTTGCGTGCAATGTGCGCCACATTTGAGCGCAATCTCGCAAAGCTCGAGTACCGCTGCTCGATCTGGTAGTCTGGGCCTCTGTCCTCTGGCTCTCGGTCTGTTATTCTCTTGAATGACATAGTATGTCCCACTGACAGTTTGCGACGGTTGTTTTGTGTGAATGGCAAACCCTTTTGCTGACGATAGCGATACACGTCCAACACGAAGTAGATGGCACTTTCTTCGCGCTCGATCACCTCGTGGATGGCGATGAACTCAATACGAGACAGGAACAGACGGATCTCTGTAGCACGTGATACCTGCTGCGGGAACATCATGACTGGCGCCAGCTCCAGCTCGCGCAGTATGAGGATCTCAGACGACAGTGGACTCATCGGCGTCACTGCAGTCGTCGTCGCGGTCTTCTGTTCCTTGCTGCTGTTGGAGGATGCTGCCGTAGCGGACTGTACGGAGCCTATCACCACGGTCACATTCTGCTCGCCGTCGCTCTCGCCATTGTCAACTTTCGCCATCACACTCTGTCCTGCTCGCCTAGAAAAGTCAATTCTGAAGTGAGAGATCCGAACTCCTCCTGAAATTCAGGACCTGAATGCAACAGTGTCGGCGTAATCACGTCTGTCTCGTACTGCGTACGCCTCCTACATTTGATTTATCTGATCTAGCAGCGAAGATGCAAAATGACATGATAAAAGAGCATATGCTTGCATATTTGATCGATTTACAAAGGAGCTGTATATGCTGATGATTGGACTCTATGATACGGTGGGTTCTTTTTTAGTTAAAGTACTTCAGTACCGGTACTTTACATGACTTACTGCAGTAGGTACAACACCAACGTAGGTACAGTCGAAGCAGTTCAAGCAGGGTACCGCCAGCGATAATTAAGGTACATTATAGTAGAGGCATGCTTTGCTATGGTGCATGGGACACCTAGCAACTTGCTAATTAGCAAGCCGCTTGTGAAACTGACTTGTATTACTGATGTAGGTTGACATGTCCACTTTGAACCATCATCACTCATATCACCACAGCAACCGTACCGGTATTCGTTTAATCAGTTGGCTTGTACCGGTACATATGTTCGTATCCCATCATGGATTCCTACATACAGCTTCGTCCACACTTCTAATACGTGTATAAGATCCATTTGTTGTGCATGGCCCATGAAAGTGGAAGAATCGTTGAGAAATTCAATAATTCGTCCTCTTCTCCAGTGGTGAATCTGTCGAACACTAGGCATAGTGTAGAAGCGTAGATGGTAGATTTGAACGCCGCCTGGCGGGGCAAACGCCTCCGGGATCTTGGCACGTAGCTTGGTGAGGAGAGAGAACTTTCACGAAATGATCAAGACTCTCCTCATGACAAGCTACGTGGCCTCACTGATCCTACGTACATTATAAATAGAGTATAACCTCAAGATCTTATCTCAACCTAGGATCCTCGTCTTGGACGTGAGCATAAGATCAGGAGGGAACTTCCGACAGAATCACCACTAACTCTCGACTGTCGAGGCCATACGTGGTCGCGAGGACGTGCTGCTGCCAAGCTGACCACGACAGGATTTGCTGGTCCCGTCCAAATTTACAAGCAAATACTTGGGCTCAACTATAGACTGTCGATGTGCGTCGGCACATATAGTATTCACATGCGCTGCCTCTCGATCAATGCAACATGAATGACTTATGTGTGGCGACATCTACAAGCTCATGCCACTGCACCTACCGTAGAGAGGATAGGATAACAACGCCGAACTGGAGTTGGCATTCGCGGTGCGTGCTCGGCAGGTTGAAATCGTGGAGCCATCTGCCGGTCCCCCTCCCTCTCTATGACAGGTACCTGGCACATCCGCTGATCTTATCCAGTCAGAGACTGCACCGCACGCCTGGACGTCTCTTTTCGGTCATTGGGATCTTTGATGACCACGCGTATATGTAACGGTGGAGCCACCTCATCGGATCGTGCTCATTCGTGAATTCACCAGCTCTCCAGCATTCGAGCAAGCATCATGAAGCCGCAGGACAAATACACCGTCTCCAAAACGCAGACCGCCGTCATTTACGAGGCCGACAATGCTCCGCTTCAGGTTCGAGAGGACTGGTGCGTAGTGCAGCCCGAGAACCTCAAGCCCGGTGAAGTTCTCATCCGCATCGCCTACACGGGCGTTTGCCACTCGGACCTGTCAGTGTGGGAAGGCGAGGGACCCCCACTCCCAAAGCAATTCCCGATGGTTGGTGGCCATGAAGGTGCTGGCTACATCGCCGCCATTGGGGAACACACCCGCACGAACCTTAAGATCGGAGATGCTGTCGGTGTCAAGTGGCTCGCACACACCTGTCTCGGTTGCGAAGACTGCCGCAAGGGCCACGAAACGACATGCACCTCGGCAGGTGTGCATGGTTTGACTTGTCATGGCTCGTTCCAGCAGTGGTGTGTGTCGTTCGCGGACCACGTGACGCCGATCCCGGCAGGTTTGGACTTGGCTGCCGCTGCTCCTATCTTGTGTGCCGGTATGACGGTGTACAAGGCTTTGAGGCAATTGGAGGCTCGCCGGGTGAGTACGTGGTGATCCCCGGAGCTGGTGGCGGTCTGGGTCACCTTGCTTGCCAATACGCTCGCGCTATGGGCTACAAGGTTGTCGCTATCGACACGGGTGACGACAAACGCAAACTCATTGAATTGTACGGCATCAAGGACTTCATTGATTTCAAGGATGGAAATGTCATCGAGAAAGTTCGCGCTGCTACGGGTGGCCGTGGTGGTCATGCCACGATCGTTGTAGCTCTCTCTACCGCTGCCTATAAGGACGCTCTGATGTTCTTGCGTCCGCACGGCACGCTTGTTGCCGTTGGTGTCCCCACTGGCGCTGCGATCATTGCCCCCGTTGGCTTGATCATCCCATTCGAGTTCCGGATTATCGCTTCGTACGTTGCTAGCCGCCAGGACGCCATTGAGGCATTGGACATGGTAGTTGAGGGCCACGTCAAGACCACATACACCGTGGAGCCACTTAAAAACCTGCCAGACGTGTTCAAGCGTATGCGTGCTGGTGAACTCCGCAGTCGCGTTGTGCTGGACTGCGAGTAAATGTTGAGTTGTAGAGGAGATAGTGTTGTGGAGAAGATAAGCAAATGAAGCCCACTTGTCGTACGAAGGTCCTCAAAACTCTAACTGCGCGAGGTAAGAACAATATTTGAAAATCAACATCATGTGCACGTGAATGAACCACAGCGTGCAAGAGCCACGCAAAATATATGGTACAATGTATTCAACAAGTTGAAGTTGACCAAGTCGTGATGTCCATGACCAGTGACCACCAAACAAGCCTGCCACTGTCTTCGACTCAAAGTTCAAGCGTTCTCGGGCAGAAACGGCGCGTCTAGCGAGACTTCCCGCGTGTCAATTCTCTCGACGTTCGCTACGAGGTCCTACATGGGCTCACTTCCTTCGCCAATCCCTGTGATCGCTCATTCTGGAGTCTCAAAAAGCAGTTGGTGGTGTGAATCGTTCATAGTGAACTTCGATCACAATGCTTCGTGTCATCTCTTGTCTCGCTCGGCCTTCTAGGCGTGTGACGCAACTCGCAGCGAAATCCGTTGTTAATTGGGCACCCAGTCACGGTAGCACAAGTCAATGGCGACAGTTCTCGGTGCAGCCACAGACACACTACAACATCCCCAAGACGCAGACTGCAATCATGTACGAGGCTGAAGGCGCTCCGCTTCAAGTTCGCACGGACTGGCCTGTTGTGCAGCCTGAAGATCTTAAAACAGGTGAAATTCTGGTTCGAATGGCCTACAGCGGCGTGTGCCACTCAGACGTGATCATTTGGGAAGGAGGTGGTGCCCCGGTTGGCAAAAAGATGCCATTAGTCGGTGGTCATGAAGGAACGGGATATGTAGCAGCTATCGCCGAGAACACAACGACCAACCTTAAGGTTGGTGACCCTGTGGGCGTTAAGTGGTTGGCTCACTCGTGTCTCGGTTGTGAGGATTGCCGCAAGGGCCACGAAACCACGTGTGAGAGTGTGATCATGCACGGCTACACGGTCGACGGTTCATTCCAGCAATGGTGCGTCTCGTACGCGGACCATGTTACTCTGATCCCCAAGGGCTATGATATGGCAGCAGCGGCACCTCTGCTTTGTGCTGGTGTGACGGTTTATTCTGCTCTCAAGGAGATTGGCGGTGCGCCAGGTGAATACGTTGTGATTCCTGGTGCCGGTGGGGGCTTAGGTCATCTCGCTTGTCAGTACGCTCGAACAATGGGCTACAATGTCATTGCTATTGATTCCGGCGACGACAAGCGCAAACTCCTGGAAGGTTATGGCGTCAAGCACTTCATCGATTTCAAGGATGGCGACGTGGTTGGACAGGTAAAGAAGATCACGGGACGCGGTGCTCATTGTGCGTGTGTTGTGGCAGACACGGAGTCTTCTTACAAGGACGCGTTGCAGTACATTCGTCCCCACGGCACTGTGTTGATGGTGGGTGTGCCCAA
Source organism: Phytophthora litchii (assembly GCA_002812785.1). Taxonomy (NCBI): domain Eukaryota; phylum Oomycota; class Peronosporomycetes; order Peronosporales; family Peronosporaceae; genus Phytophthora; species Phytophthora litchii. Next base: position 7,554 of record PCFV01000643.1, on the reverse strand, counting down.
GGGTGGCGTCCTACCAGTGTCAATTGAGCCGACCGTGGCGTTCGCGCACCGCATCATCGGTACCAACGTGGGCAACCGTCAAGACTCCATCGAAACAGTGAACCTCGCGGCGGACGGAGCCGTAGAAACCTTCTACAACGTCAAGCCACTCACGAACCTCCCGGACGTTTTCAAGCGGATGAAGGCAGGCACGCTGTTCGGTCGCACTGTACTCGACTGCGAATAAGGTCTTTTAGGTCTTCTGTGTTCTAAAGCAGAAAGCAAGTCTCGAGCATTGCTCGAGGACTCGATTACCATGTAAAGAGTGAAGTTATGAAGATGGTGTTATCTTCCCAGCTGATCGGATGGTTGTTTCGTTCTCACCTTCCCCGCAGTTGAACTTCTACGTTGTCGTTGCTGAGGGGTTTGTTAACAGGGAGCTAACGCTTGAAGCTGAACTTCTACGTTGTCGTTGCTGAGGGATTTGTTAACAGGGAGCTACCGCTTGAAGTGATGTTGAAGATCATACGACTCGTAGAGGCTAACAGACTACGAGTAGACTGAGTCAAACTACGTGGTGGTGCCTCGCTTCAACTTGAACAATCAAATCCGATGATCCAAAACCAAGCAGAAGCAGGACATTGTGCACTTTACATGCTCGGAACGTCAGTGATCGAGTCCGTTATGGCCGTCAACAATTGCTGTCGCCTCGGTCACCACTGGTCAGAGCAGATTCATTGTCGAATTCTCCCCGTGTCTGCAAGAGCTTCAATCCAGAATCCCATGCTTCGTGTCGTTTCTCGCTTTGCAGCACCAACCAAGCGTGCTGCACAACTTGCTAGTAAGTCATTTATCGGAGTTTATGGCGGTGCTTCGTTTTCCGTGAAGTCCCAGTCAAGTTACGACATTCCCAAGACGCAGACTGCCGTCATGTACGAAGCTGACAACGCACCGCTACAAGTCCGTCACGACTGGCCTGTTGTCCAGCCAGAAGACTTAAAACCAGGTGAAGTGCTCGTTCGTGTCGCGTACACTGGTGTTTGTCATTCGGATCTGTCGGTTTGGGAAGGTCAAGGTCCTCCACTTCCCAAGCAGTTCCCCATGGTTGGTGGCCATGAAGGTGCTGGCTACGTGGCTGCTATCGGTGCAAACACCAAGACGAAACTCAAAGTAGGCGATGCTGTCGGTGTCAAGTGGCTCGCACACACTTGCTTAGGCTGTGAAGATTGTCGTAAGGGATACGAAACTACTTGTGGTGAAGCAGGAGTGCATGGTTTGACTTGTCATGGCTCATTCCAGCAGTGGTGTGTGTCATTCGCAGACCATGTGACGCCGATCCCAAAGGCTTTAGACCTGGCATCTGCAGCTCCTATCTTGTGTGCCGGTATGACAGTGTACAAGGCTTTGAAGCAAGTTGGAGGCTCGCCGGGTGAGTACGTGGTGATCCCTGGAGCTGGTGGCGGTTTGGGTCACCTTGCTTGCCAATACGCTCGTGCTATGGGCTACAAGGTTGTCGCTATCGACTCGGGTGACGACAAACGCAAACTCATTGAATCGTACGGCATCAAGGACTTCATTGATTTCAAGGAGGGCAACGTGATCGAGAAAGTTCGCGCTGCTACGGGTGGCCGTGGAGCTCATGCCACCATCGTTGTGGCTGGTACGAAAGACGCGTACAAGGACCCACTCATGTTCTTACGTCCTCGAGGCACACTGGTTGCGGTGGGTGTCCCTAAAGACACTGCTGTCGTAGCTCCTGTTGAACCTTTGATCCCGTTGGAATTCCGCATTGTTGGTTCCTACGTTGGTAGCCGTCAAGATGCTATCGAAGCCATCGATCTCGCAGCCGATGGCCATGTCAAGAGCACATACACTGTTGAGCCTCTAAAAAATCTCCCAGATGTCTTCCAGCGTATGCACGATGGAAAACTGCGTGGTCGTGTTGTATTGGACTGCGAGTAAATGAAACGTGAATCATTCATGTAGTTAATTTTTTATCGTTTGTGTCTCTTTGAGCGCGATATACTAAAGATGCTGGCTATCAACACTTACTTCGCGTAGATTTCTTCTTGAATTTCGTCAATGGTCTTGCCCTTCGTCTCCGGTACATACTCGAGTGAGAATCCAAGCGCAAGAGCGAGTAGAATTGTAAATGGAACGAAGATGTAGTCGCCCAGGGCTTGCTGCATGCTGGGGAAGATGATACCAATAATGAAAAGCCCCAACCAGTTAACCATTGTGGCAATTGAAGTGGCGGTTGTGCGCGACTGGGGAGGAAACATCTCCGCTGCAATCAGCCATGGAATCGGACCTAGACCAATCTCAAAGAACCACACAAAGCTCATGACACCGCCCACGCTGAACATACTGGAAAATGGCAGCAAGTTCATGAGCCCCACGGTCAGAATTCCACTTGATCCGAGCATTCCAAGTACCGACCAGATCAGCAGCGGACGACGGCCGGCTGAGTCCATGAGCATGAGAGCGACAATGGTTGCAACGACATTTACAATGTAGACGAGCGTAATGCCAACAAGAGGGTTTTCCAATCCAGCTTTCCTCAAGAATGAGCTCGCATAGAACATGACAGCGTTGATGCCGCTTAACTGTTGCGCAAATTGCAGCACCACTGCGACCAGCAGAGGCAAGCGAATACTCCGGTCACGCAGCACGTCCCCAATTCCTTGAACATCACCCGATTCACTAGTGTTTGCTGCAGAAATGCTGTCAATTTCATCGAAAACATCGTCGATTTGACGCAGCTGGCGCACAGTCTCCTCAGCTTCTTTCGTGTTGCCATTATTCAGCAACCAGCGTGGACTCTCAATAAGCAGCGGAGTTAGTACGAGTTGCAAGACGCCAAGAAGCCCTGCAAAACCGAACATTAGTCGCCATCCTGGGTTTGTGAAGCCTTCACACTCTCCAGCAAACCTGAAAGCCAGGACACCCGTAGCTAAAATGCCAAGCACCATTGCAACTTGGTAAGTTGTTCCCAATGCTCCACGTAAATTGGGCGGAGCAAGTTCTCCGAGATACAGCGGAACGATGACAGTGGCTGTACCCGAAGCAATGCCAACAAGGAATCGACCAGCGATCAACATGTAAATGTTGATCGAAAAGGCCATGACAGCTCCCGATACGATAAAGAGGCACGAATTGGCCATCATCGTCTTCTTCCGACCAAGTTGGCCGCTCAGTTGACCTCCAACGATCGAACCGATCGGTCCACCAACAGCAAAACTCGAGACACAAAGTGCCCAGAGCATGTCCGAGTGGCCAGGAAATACCACCGTGGCGTTCATAGCTCCGGTCACGGCCGTATTGTAGCCATACTGGAAAGCATTGATGACAGCCACCATGCATGACAACAATAACGGGTACGTGTAACCCGGTTCCGATTCTTCGTCATCTTCTAGCAGTGCCTTGTGCTCTCCATGCTGGTCACAGAAAACATCAGTCACCGAGTTTCTCGAGATGAATCAAGCTGCAACGAACCTTCTTGACAAGTCGAGAGAGATTAGCCCAGGAACTCCGAGGACGAAGTTGTGGGAAGTCTCGCTCGCTTCGAAATGACCGACGACGCATACCCGGAAGCACGCGAAAGGGAAGCTCCTGGTACAGACGCTTCTGCTCTTCGCCTGAACAACTCAAGACCGTCAGAATGAAGCACACCTTTCTAAAGCACGACCAACTCACCGTAGTATTTCAAATTGTGCATGGTGCTGGCTCGGTCTTTGAGTCCGTCGGCCATTTTCATGTTTTCCCAACTTTTGTTCGAGCGGAGTCCCTGCTCCAGGTCACCACTCGAGGCAGCCGATTCAAGCGCCGGCATCATGAACAAGTGCGAGGTGCGTCTGCAGTCGAGCAAAATCAAGAATGAGGTCACGGACGCCTCGCACTTGGACGCCACGCAGCCAGTATCCGACTGCGCGTCGCAGATCGGCTAGCAACGAAATCTATACGAAACGCTCATCGGAGACTTCCAGAGAAACCCTTGTTAATGGAAAACTACTTGGCTACACGTAAACTACAGGCTTCTTCGATCGAAGCCGTTGGGGTGTGGGTTTCATGCTCATGTGCTTCACTCGCAGCAAGAGGTTGGAGTAAACTCATACTATCGATCAAGCGCACTTCGTATAGCGGCCGTGTCCGACGGGGACCCAACGACTGCTGCGATGTCGCGTGGATTTCCATGATCGTGGTGGTGTTTCCATGGGTTGGCGATACTCGTCGTCGTCGGCGACGCTGGACCAATCGGTAGTGTCTGAATCGGAGTCCCAGTCGAGATCTCCTTTCGTCGTTGACGATGGCACTTTGTTGGCAATGGTACGCAGCAACGACGCTCTGGAATCACCTACTTCCCAATCAATAATGGGATCTTCGAGTTTTGAGGCGGAGAATTCTGGAGCACTAGCGATGTTTTCCGTTGGTAAGTCTGTGCTTTCGTCATTTTCGACAGCGGTCGAGATGTCGGACGTGGTCATTGGTTTATCGTTTGATGGTCGGTCTAGCACTAACTTCCAAATGGCGATGCTCATGCTCGTAGTGCATGCGACAGCTACACTCGATAGCAGAATGCCAGCTTTCATCAAGTCTTTATCTTGACGGTGGTGCTTTAGTCCGTTTGTCGGAGTCGTTTTGAGTTGTGAACCGTGTATTTGATTGCCGCAAGGCATGTCGTCGATGGAAAAGTACAAATGAGGGGTGGAAGGAGATACTCGCGTAAGAGGCTCGCTCCGTCTCTCGATGGTGTACGAAAGTGACAATGGGGCGGAATAATTCTTTGGTGTCGCAAGTCCGGCTTGCCAATGCTTAATCAATTTAGCACTGCTTCAGTCCGGAGTATTGGAAAGAGCTTTCTGGCTTAGAAGTCGGACCACCACAAACAGGGTAGGTTGTTGACAACAAGCAAGTTGCTCAACAACTTTACGACGATATCACACGAATGCGATCATAATTCCGATCTAATCAACTTCGGAATTTCAATGAGATCATGGCAAACACTGTATATTGTTGCAACAAATTCATAGTCTACCTCACGGAGTTGGTATTGTCGGAGGTCGAGTCTGCAAGTGGATGTGATGGAGTTTGTAAGTTGTACACACCATGAAGCGTTCGTGAGCTTGATAGGGTGAACTGCCGTGTAAGACTACGCTGTAGCATTGATTGTCGACCGATATTGTCATCGTTCGACCCGAACGTTAAAAGTCTTCGAGCCGATGGGGTACTTGCACTCACGTACACGAAATCACTGGGACCAGGTTCTGGTGCGAGACTGGATTGAGCGAGAAGAGGCAAATGACGGCGGCTTGACCGAGTAGTATCGCGTCCATCCATATCATCAAACGAGGTCATAGTCCGGTGGGGTCCTGAATATCGACCAGAGAAGCCATCTTCAACGCAATACTCTTGCTGGATCAACGTCACTAGCTGAACTAGTTGGGCGTACTCCACTCTCGTTCCCTGGAGCTCGAACAGCAGCTTTACGACACTGTTAAGACGGAATCGAGTCAATTGAAAGCCGAAACTCGCTAAGACAGATCGAAGCTTGTCAACATCGATGAAACCAGTTTTTCGCAAGTCGTGAGACTGTAATGCCTTGTCCAGTTCACCAATCGAGTGTCCACGTTCCTTCAAACATTGGATTAGTGAGCTCGCGAACTCGGACCGCAGTTCCACAATCTCACTAAAATGATTTACTACCTCACCCAGTGTACTAGCATCAATACGAAGGATGCTACAGATCAGCACAAAATCTCGGAATATGGCCCTCTGGAGGAACAATGAATTCAGGATCAATGGAAGCGGAATCAGGATGACTGGAAAAATGCCAACCTGGTCGTAAATCTCGTCGAAGCTGTATACAGCCCCCATCACAAGTAGTGCAACGAAGAATCCGTTCAGGATCATCATGAACATGACTACAACATGCCACGTTTTCCGAGAGAATAAAGGAAGACGAATATCTGGTGATCCAGGCAGCACACCACTTGGTCGTGAAGATGAACGTTTCTTGCAGCAGAAGATACGAGGGACATTACGGAAGCAAGTAGCTACCAGTTGAAATCCTGCATCACTCTTGAGTAAGCCACGTCGCGCAGCTTTCCGTTCGTGCTCCATTTCTTCGTGTTCCGCATGAATCCGATTCATCGCATCCAACGCATTGTCAGCACCTTCATTTTGCCAAGCGCTCGCCTCTTCCTCAGCAATTATACTGAGGTTATCAGCGAGAACGCGTTTATCTTTGCTGTAGCCGGCGATGTCCAACAACCGATTCGCACAAAAGCGGAAGTAAAGCAGTACCATGATATGAATCAACACTAACACCCACGCGAAGGCCAGCAATGTTTCAATGAGCTCGTATCGCATTTCCACTTCAAAATCTTCAAGGATTCGGACAACAGCGGAGAATGCCCAAGCCATTCCAAGCAGCAACAACCACATCGACGGTTCAACTTCGATCATGTGCACAATATTGTTCGCCTGTGCACGCCGCAGGTATTTGGAGAACGGGAACAATTGAGGAAGACCGAATCGACGGAGGAAAAGATGACGCAGTAGTCGAAGTTTCACGATCTCCTTCTTGAACAATTCGCCATTCGGCTGTTTGCCACACCACGAAGTCGTGCCTTCTGATGAATTTGACACGTCGACCAAGTCATGTGTTGTTATCAATTCAGCTCTATCCGCTCGCTTATTGTAACCGCGTAGCAATAAGAGAACGGTGATCGCTTGAAGGACGAGTGTGATCGCTAGGATGAAGATAATGAGGTCGGCCACTTGGAAGGCCAACATGAGACCGCTGTAGCCGTCGATACCGCCCACCTCAGTCAACATTTTGATGAGAAAACTGAGCAGTCCTAGAATCATGAGCTCACGATAAACCTTTCTGAGCATGTGCTGGTACTTGTCGTTGTGGGCTAAAAGGTGGTGCTCCAAGTGGTGCAAAGCAGCCTCAAAAACAAGCAAACAGATCGCCAACGCATTGAGGAGCACTACAACTTTGTACAAGTCGACATCTTCACCCACATGAAAAACGGATCCGCCTGCCATCTCGATTTGTTGGTTGCAAAAGTGAAAGTGACATGACCATGAATCAAGCCGACAGTGTGTTTATGACCATTGCAGAGGTCTCGCGTCACGCGTAATACACAATGGATATTGACTTATTGCCTCCTTTAATCACTCTTGAACCAGTCAACTTGACGCTTAAACACATCGTTGAAAATGATTCGGACAGCGCAAGTGACAGCGAAGTTTACGTTTACGCGGAATGGCAAAAACGTCGACGACCACGGTGAGACCTGCACTAGGATGAAAGCACATGATGCTGATACTGGAGCAAACTACACCTTGAACTGAACTTCGTAAACATTTTTGAAATCGACAACACCATTTTGACTTACAATCATCATATGAAGAACTTGACCTCCACTCACATGCATCGAGGTCAACTAGCTCATCATATCGCGTGTTTCGAGTAGAGGCTGTGTTTGTGACACTAGTCTCATGATCAAGGCAAGTTCCTCTGACAAATGTACATTGCCGCCATCTTCCTAGCTCTAGCACGCTTCG
>PCFV01000642.1:0-18633 GCA_002812785.1 Phytophthora litchii | reverse complement strand
AGCTTGATACCCGGCATCCACTACAGGTAGGTAGCATACATTTTCATGCACAGCAACATCACCCTCAAACAATGTACTTAAGCAAGGATTTTGCTATATTGTGTATCCAAAGCAACTTGATTTCATGAGCACTACTTCAACGAATCGTTCTGAACGGTAACGACTACCCCCAATGCTTAATGTCGGGAGCGATGACTGCGTCGATCTCGGCTAGAACTGCGTCTCGTGCGGTCCCGACTTCGACTTCGATTTCGACGTCGTCGCTCATGTCGTTCTCGACTCGAACTTCGTCGGTGACGCTCCCGACTACGGCTCCTTTCTCGCGATCGAGACAAGTCTCTTTCACTACGAGAAAATCGCCGACTACCGCTTTGACGCTCTTCATGAACAAAAGCTGACTTTGACCGTCGTGAAGACGATGCAACTTCCTCTTCCTCCACGAGCTTGAAGTCATCAGTACCACGCGACTTAAGACGCAAGTTACCACCCAGTTCACGACGTCCACCACTAGCAGTGTTACTAGTACGGCCACCACCTCTTCTGTCATTAGCGTATGTGTCACCGTCGCGCTTGCTCGTTTTCTCCCATGGACGTCGCTTAACCTTGTTCCACAACTTCGACACCGACTGACTGAAGTCTACCTTAATACGCCTGTCATCCAGTAGCACGTTGTTCATCTTAAAGTACGCTTCCTCACAATGCCTCCGATCCGTAAACTCCACAAAGGCAAAACACAGCGAATCTCCTGTCTTCTGGTCACGAATCACTTCCGACTTGCACGACCCAAATCTGCAGAATGCCATATCCAAGTCTGCACTCTCCGTCACAGGATTCAACTTGCACACAAAGAGCACCTCTTCAGGAGGCTTCACATCTGCATCTGGCAGATCACCGATCATCTCAAGCACCACCGCACGAGATTTGGCTTCTTTCTCCCTTACAGCCTTTTCGATTTCCTGTTCAGTTCTACCTTCATTTTCGTCCAACTTTTCGTCAGCTGGAAGTCTCGGCTCCACTTGTTCCTCTTCTGGTCTCTCTCGAGTCGGCGACGACGGAGGGATTAACTCGTCCAGTCCTTTAGGATCGGGAAACGGGTCGTCTAGCACGTACGTGTGCTTGATCCTGACATCCTGGTAGGGTCGATAGTCCTTGTCCACAAATAAGGAATTAATTTTATCCAAAACTTCCATTCCTTCTGCCACTTCGCCAAAAACAGTGTGCTGCTCGTCCATATATGCCATATCTTCGGCCCTTGTGGTAATATAGAATTGAGATGCGTTCTGATTGGCCGAGCCTGACGCCATGCCTAACAACCCTCTGCGATCTTCATGAGACCGTCCCTTTGTTTTTGGCAATTCGTCCTCGAAAAATCTGGCCTGAGCACCATAAAGTTTGACATAAATGGAGTCTCCACCTGCACCTGTGGCCGTGGGATCCCCAGCTTGCACCATGAAGTTCTCCTGCACATTAAAAAAGAGACAGCCGTGATAGTACTTGGTCTTGCACAACTTGAGGAAATTAGTGCACGCCAGCGGACAGTCCTCCACAAACAGATCCAGCACCAACGTCCCCACCGTCGTCTCCACCAATACTGACATAGTCAACTGGCTACTGATTGGCTAAAACTCTATTTTGTTGTGGTCTACGTACTATTACGTTGTAAACATCAACTATTTATTATGTACATACACTAAGTATATATTGCATTCTGATTGGATAAAAAGTGTGTGTTTTGTGATAGCCTTAGCTTTCGTCCATCAAGATGCTGGCTCGGCGCGGAGGTTTCAAGAGCTTTACTTCGAGGCGTCTATTGCCTCTCACAGGTCGTTTCTCTCGCTTCTTAGGGGCGCATTCAAATCTACATGCTTCAGCAGTTCTTTCTGTATCTTCACCTCCGTCTGTTCCTCTGTCTAACGAGCTGCGTGAGCGTGTAAAGAACGCCCCTTTAGCTGCAACCTACGACCCGACAGTTGTAGAGCAAGGATGGCAGCAATATTGGCAACAAGCATTAACTCCAGACAAACAGTTAAAGAGCATGACTACAAGATCCTCTAATAAGGTGTTCAGTATGATATTACCACCGCCCAACGTCACAGGAGCTCTCCATATTGGCCACGCACTGACCATTACGATCCAAGATGCTATTGCTCGGTGGCATCGCATGCGAGGCTTTGATGTTCGCTGGTTACCAGGTTTAGATCATGCAGGTATTGCTACCCAAAGTGTGGTGGAGAGGAAGCTACAAAAGGAGAGGGGAGTGTCTCGCTATGATTTAGGACGTGAAGCTTTCGTGGATGAAGTTTGGCAATGGAACGAGCAATATGGAGGCAAAATCATGAACCAGATTGACCATTTGGGAGCTATCGTGAAAAAGGATCAACCGTATTTTACACTGGATGAGAAACGATCGGAAGCTGTGGTAGATGCGTTCGTGAAACTTTACGAAAAAGGATTGATTTACAGAAGGAGGAGGATGGTTAATTGGTGCCCGACGTTACAAACGGCCATTTCGGATATTGAAGTGGATTCGGAACAGTTGGAGAAGGCGACGAAGAAGATGTTGCCAGGAAGGGAGAAAGCGGTGGAATTTGGCGTCATGCATCGATTCAAGTATCAGGTTGCAGACTCGGACGAGGTATTGGAAGTGGATACTACACGCCCGGAGACCATATTTGGTGACGTCGCTGTGGCGGTACACCCCGAAGACCCGAGGTACAAGCGATTTCACGGAAAATCTGTGATTCATCCGTTCTCGAAGGAGAAGATCCCGATTGTTACAGATGATGTACTTGTGAACATGGAGCTCGGCACTGGTACGCACTCACTTTTGGACGATGTTGCTGGGGTTTCTGATTTCTTACTGCTTTTGCTGAGTAGGTGTTGTGAAGGTTACACCTGCGCACGACCCGAAGGATTTCGAGTGCGGCCGGCGCCATGAATTACAGGAAGTCGAGGTGATCGACAAGTACGGAAAGCTTTGCGGTAATATCGACCAGAGGTTTGTTGGATTGGACAGGTTTGACGCGCGCCAACGAGTTGTTGGAGAACTGCAGGAGATGAACCTCTACGTGGACAAGGTACGATTTCATGCAAATTCACACAGGGAGAGATGTCCAACTAGTTTCCATTGCTTTGTTCTTTATTAGCTTGACCACCCGACTGCGTTGTCGATCTGCTCGCGGTCAGGAGATGTTATCGAGCCGCTTCTCATGCCTCAGTGGTATGTGGATTGTAGCGTCATGGCTAAGCGTGCTGCTGACAATGTTCGCAACGGAGTGATGGCCATCGAACCGAAATCGCATGCCCACACGTGGTTTTTCTTTCTGGATAATATCCAGGATTGGTGTGTCAGTCGACAGCTTTGGTGGGGTCACCGCATTCCGGCGTATCGCCTAAAGCCCGGAACCACTGGTACCTCGACCGCAAGCGACAAGTGGTTCGTCGCGGCATCGCTTGAGGAGGCGCGACAGAAGGCTGAGGCTGAGTTGGGATGCAACTTTCAGGACGACGATCTGGAGCAAGATGTGGATGTGCTTGACACGTGGTTCAGCTCGGGTTTGCTTCCATTATCGGCGTTTGTATGTTGACACATTTGCGATGACGTTGCTACCTTTTTGCGTTTTCTGATCTAATTTACTTGGTCATACTTGATAGGGGTGGCCCAATGCAAGCAATGATGAAGCAGTTGTGCAGGATCTGACCTCAAGCTACCCGCTCAATGTAATGGAGACTGGGTCTGATATTCTATTCTTCTGGGTAGCGCGAATGGCCATGCTCTGTGAAGAGGTAAGCACTGAGTTATCTTACCTTACTTACTGTGGTAACTAAACCATTATTTTGTAGTTTTCCGGTCGTGTACCATTCGAGAAAGTGCTGTTGCATCCGATGGTTCGTGACAAGGCTGGCCGGAAGATGTCGAAGAGTTTAGGAAATGTCATTGACCCGCTGCATGTAATCAATGGCATTAGCCTAGAACAACTACTCACGGACTTACAGGTAAATGCAACCACAATTGTTCGCAATTAGCGCTGAGCTCGAACTGACGGGATGGTTTGGCTAGGGTGGAAATGTTGGACAACGCGAGCTCAAGAAAGCGGAGAAGGAACTGAAGAAGGAATTCCCGAAGGGCATTCCAACCTGTGGTGCAGATGCATTGCGTTTTACACTGGCCTCGTACCTCCAACAAGGGCGACAGATCAATATGGACGTGCAACGAGTTGTGTCATATCGTCACTTTTGTAACAAGGTGTGGAATGCTGTACGATACGCCCTGCCGCTGTTGGAGACTGCAGACAATGGAACTACGCATACAGCGGACCTTTCGCTCTTACATGACGATATGACGCTGGCAGACCGCTGGATTATGAGTCGACTGGTAAGCATGAACATGCAACGATGATATGAACCTAACTGCTCACCATGGGTTTACATTAATGCTGTAGGCTGCCGTCGTGACAGAGGTGAACACTGGAATTGCGGCTAATCAGCTGGCGACGAGCGTCGCAGCTATCCAGAGATTTTTCGTGCAGGAGTTGTGCGACGTCTACATCGAGTTCAGCAAGCCCGTACTGTATGGGAACCGCCTTGAGGAAGGTGCCAATCTTGAGCAAGAACAGCGAGCGCGGAAGAGAAGTGCTCAAGCTACGTTGCACCGCTGTCTAGACTACTCGATGCGTTTGCTGCACCCTTTCACGCCATTTGTCACGGAAGAGCTGTGGCAGCGCATTCGTGATGCCGACCCACTTAATGCATCATCCGACAAGCAAGTTCTAGAGACCTCAATCTTGTGTTCTGAATACCCAGAGGAATCACACATGAGATCCTGGATTGATGCAGATGCCGAAGAGAGGATGGCGGTAAGTTCATTCGTTTGTTCATACTTTCATGTGATATACTGATACGTATTCGTCTCCCTTTCAGCTTGTCATTGACGTGATCCATGGAATCCGCTCATTGCGCCACACCGTCAAGATATTAGCACCCAACGCGACTCCGGCTGGTGACAGGTACTTCCATCAGCTTGTCATGAAATTCCACAACAATCACACTAACTCATGACGACTGCACTACAGCGAACTTCCTATTGTTCGTATCATTTGCTCCAACACGACTGTGCACTCCGAGTTGAAAGATGCACAGCGTGACCTCGAGACACAATGTCGAGTGCATGTTGATGTCGCAATGGCTGGTGATAGCTTTTCACCTTCATCGTCTCCACATGTGCTCACACACTCCGTCTCCGATTCCTGTCGAGGTTCGTTTCTGCTTGTTTCATTTAATTTATCCGTTTAAATGTGTTCATGTCTGGCTGATAATTCAATTTTTGCTGAGCAGTAATGTTGGCTGTCCCGGACGATGCCGACACAACTCAACGCGTTGCCAGCGAGATCTCCCGACTTGAAAAACGTGCCACAAAGAGTGCTTCAGCTGCTGAAGCACTCATTCGGCGTCAACAGGGACCGCACTACGCCGCTAAAGTACCCGAGACTGTCCAGGTTCAAGATGCACAGCGTCTTACACAACTACAGACAGACCTACACGCTACGGAGAAGAGTCTAGCCGCATTGCGTGAGCTGCAGCGGCTTTACTAACTTCGCTGCAAAATCATAGACGTATCAACACAGGACTAGAACAGTCAAGATGGATGAACTGAAGTCGCTATCAGGTTAACCATTTTGTCGGTAGAGTGGTTCTACCGTAGAACCGCTCTATCATAGAATCACTATCTTTTTGTCTAGCTACACCAAACGTTTAGGGTGACGCACACGATATTCGTAGAGGCACCGAAGTTGTAGCAATAATAGTACATGTGGTTAGACACTAAATATACAAATTACAATAATACCATGGAGACGGAGACGCCGCATGTGCTGCTGTACTTCGATGTGAACAAGGTCTGTGACCATCGTAGTAGCTTACTGAAGTTCTAGTGTCGTTTGCCAAGAAGTTTCCGAAATAATGACTAAATTACGGATTGTTTCCATGTCTGTAGACTGTGATCATGCACGACCCCGTGCAGGGGAAGACCCTCCCATACATTCTCAACGATCTTCTGACAGAACGGGCTTTGGGGCGCGTGATCGAAGACTCCGACGGGGATTGCAAGTGGGTCTGGAACGGGGAGAAAGTACTGGGAAAGGGGAAATCCAATACTCAGGAAGGTGATGACCTCCAGTCTTATGGGGCATTTTTGAGAGCCAAGGTGGGATCATGGAGCTATTGGAGTTGTTGCGGGTGAGTGGATGAATTGACGGTGGTGACAATGTTGTGGCTGTAGTTCCCTTTGTCGGATGACTCGAAGATTGCAAAATACAACAAGCACATGAGGAAGGTGTTGCGTCAGGATTTCACGGCGACAGGGAATCCAGGGGAGGGGTTGGCCAGTGAACATGAAAACTTACTTCAATACTTGCTGTTGCCTCAGACTGAGGCACGTACAGCAACATTGGAAGAGATGGGGCTGAACGAATCGCCATACTGCTTCATTGTACCGGCATTCTTCAGATTGATGGAGTATTTGCAAAAGAACGAGATAAAGTTCAACCTCATTTTCAGGACTTTTGGTGACGACCTGCATCGTGTAGCGCAAGAGTTCAACTGTTTTTGTGAAGGACGCCACCCATGCTTCCCACTGGCTAAGCCTATGGATGGATCGAATGGAAATGCTGATCGTCGGATTCATCTCCATGAAAAAAGTGGTGGAGTAATGCCGCGGTTTGGAACTTTTTTGAGAGCGAAAGGCACTACAGCTCTAGTTATGGGTACGTTTAAACAACCTACATCTGCCGATGATACGGATCCGTTGGCATTCTATGCCTCCCAAGAGCATGCCGTCCAGATTGTACAAGGACTGCCAAATATTCACGGATTTTTGACACATTGGCGAGACTCACAAGCGACGTTGGCGTTGCGGGACTTCTACCCGTATTGGTTCCACAATAGTGAAGATGCCACAACGGGGAAACTTCTGACTTTAGACCCAGCAGATGACGTAGATGTGCACGCAATGTTTTTCGACGACAACATCCTGTGGCACGATGCGCACATTGTTGATGCGCGGTTCGCGCACGTCGATTTGGCTCTGCCATTTGAGGAAACACGCGAGCTACATCTGATGCGTATAGAACCACTTGATGTTATTCAGAGCGAGGTTTATTTTGTCGATCGCTTTGAGACGTCTTTGCTGAGATGGAGGCAAAAGCAACAGTAATTATCTGAGGTGGATGTTTCGCATGACGATTTAGTCGATGTGTATGACCTGCAATTTCACTTTCAAATTGATGATTCTCGCCATTTAATCGAAACTCGAATCCGTAAGCACGGTGTTGTTTACAAATCTAGTCGAACGCGACTGTGCGTCTCGATATCAAAGCTCAAGTTATTATCTAACGACTTTCGTGATTGTGGTGCAGATGTTTTGATTGTATGGAAAATTATTGATCGTTAATCAACAAGAAAATATGGGGAATTGTCATCGCGAAAGTCGTTATCGCTCTGGATCATGGGCTTTGGAGTCGTAAGTTGAAACCGACCCTTTCCCACGACAATGATCTTCATCGAGCTTTGCTTATTACTACCTCTAGTCTCTGTCGGAGTCGTTCACTTTAGAATCCGCCAGGTAGGAGAGAACTGTCAACTACGCACTAACAACCAACGATGCGCCTACTGCTGTGGGTATTGTTTGCGACTTTAGCCGCTTGTCCTGCGCGTTGTGAGGCTGATTCGTCCTACACAAATAAACAGCTTCAGCGAGCATTGTACACCAAGTTTGCATCTCGTGGCCTTATTGTCAACAGCTACGACGATGACCAGAGGTTTCTGAGGGGTGAAAGCAACAAGATCGCGAAGGACGAAGAGCGAGCAATCGGCCAGAGACTCGTGAATGTACTCAAAGAGATCAAAGGGAGATATCTCAAGTGGGAGCAGAAAATTCTTATCCCGAAGTTTAAGGAGTTGGCGGAAGAAGGGATAACCACTACGAAGCTGAGTGATGACTTCTGGCGTCAAACATACGGGTTTGCTTGGATTGGAATACCGCCTGGGTTCAAGAGATTCATCAGGCTTTATAATACGTGGGTCAAGACCAATTATCCGAATCTTGCTGATATGAAAATGAAATAGCTGTGCTAGTCAGCGTCGGCAGCTAGTTCCATTGTAGAGTCATTGGTAAAATGTCTTCTTTCGAACACTTTTTGTTTTTGCTAATGTGTGGCATAAGGAATGCTGTGGCTGGTTTCGTTTGGCTTTTAGATGAATTACGTTGAGATACTCTAGCTTTTATCAAACGAACAGCAAGGACCATACATATCAACATGCAAGAAAAATTATTCAAATCTTGGAATATGATAATGAGATCGAAATGCTATTCAGCCCCGTTGAAGAAAGTCATTAAGAAACTGCCTCCTCTTCCAATACAAGTATATCCTGGCAATCATGGACATCACGGATAATATATATTAAATAATTCACATAAGGATGTCTTGGTAAATCTCGTTTGGCTCTCAGATTATTATTGGGCTGCTTTTGCAAAAAATAAAATGCAGTTGATTGGTAGAAATTAAAATTTAATTTAAACCAATCCGGTGCAGTTAAATTTGTCCACGTCAGCAAGCACGATGCGCGTGGATGTCACCTCTCGCTTCCGGGAGCTGGCCCCAGCGCGCCCCCACACGGCTCCAAGACGTCCCAATACCTTCTACGTAGAAGCCACAGATCTGGTACGTCTATAGACCTGTAATTCTGGTCTTTATCCACTGTGTGAACGTCATAAAATCACATTTTTACCATACATTTTATTATAATTATGAAATAATTCTAAATATAATATATATTTCTTAATAGCTGAGCAGTTTGTTGGAGCTCGAGAAGCTGCTACAACGTGTGAAACCAAAGTATCTGCTGCCCAAGTGCTATGTCCGGACCAAAGGGTCCCGTATGAGTGAAGAGGACAAGGATGAGCTGGACGCGGTACCAGAATTATTAGTATAAGGGACACTTATTTTTGGACAGAGAAATATTGACAATGGTTATCTGGATAGGATCTGGTGGAGCTCATCAAGAACTGCAGCTCTAGAATTGACGCACTGAAGACAGTCGTAGAGACTCAAGGTGAGATTTTAAAATTTTTAGAGAAATATGGAGGAAGCTCAATGTTATTGTAAAGCTGTGGTGTCTAGTGTAGAAGAGTACCAAAGAGAAGTGGTGACGTACCTGCTGGAGGTAAAGGGTGTTGGTTGATTGACCAAAGATTAAGAGAGATTTTACTGATAATACTTTGCAGCGTTTGAAGAGTATAGCCGATGGAGCAAAGCAGATGCAGAAGAAGAGATACCAACAGCCGTTTCTGCTCTCGTCACGGTGAGCCGAGTACTTTGCGCATATTCAAGAAAAGTTACTTATAGTTTTGGTATGTAGCTTGCTCCCGGAGGATAACCGACAGGAGTTGGATGCCCTGGAACAAAAGATTGTGTTGATGAAGAAGGAGGAAGCGAAGAAGAAACAACTCACGGTTGTATCTCCGAAAAATGCTGAAGTCCCGAAACTTTCATCGCCGAAATCACCAAAATCACCGCAATCACCAAAATCATCGAAGTCACCGATTCCGTCGCCTCTTGTGAGCCCTTCATCTCCACTGGCTGCTTCACCACTCTTACAGACAGCAAAACCCGAAATACGTCAGCGCAGCACATCGAAAACACGAAAGTCGGTGCAAGCAGCTCAGGTTTGTAGTGATTGCTCTCTTCCGGCTATGAAACAGCACTGATTTCGTAATTTTTGATGAAAATCTATTAGCAAGTGCCAGTGTTTGCTTCGCAAAGCGAGGAATTGGAGTTCACGGAGGATGAGGATCGTCGTTTCCGCGTGGAAAATGTGATGTTACATCGTCATTTCCAAGAAAACCTTGAAGATGCGAAGTAGGTTCATACATGTCGGATAATATTTATCAATGACACTAACTGTCTGCTTCGAACAGAAAAATGGAGTCAAAAATGACTGAGATCTCAAACCTCATGGGTCAGTTTGCGGACAAAATCATGGAGCAACAGACTGATATCGAGCTAATTCAACAGCACGCTCAAGAAACGAAGTCTAACGTGACGCAGGTGGGAATAATAGCTTTAAATGATGCTTCATTAGATTTCGCTGCTGTATATGACAACTCACATTTTGTGTTTGTACTTGATTGCTAGAGTAATCGCATTCTAGAGCAGACACAGAAGATCGGAAAGGGCTATGGCTTCATGATCTTCTGTTTTTATGTGGGGTTCTCTGTTATCCTGCACATGCTGCACTATTTTAACAACTAAATACACGTGTGTGAGCCTGGGTGGCAGACTACGTCCATGTGATGTGCTAGTTGGTGGTAACAACAATGCTTGTCTCAGCTCAATGGTGCATTTACTAGTGATGGTACGACTAATCTATAAGTTTGCTTTCGTGTATTAGATTGCATCTACAGTTTCCTGGCTCAAGCCCTCATAACAAGTGAGGCCGTCGGCGTTCAACAGATCATCTTTGGCGCCTTTCTCCATCAAGTACTCCATGAGATCATGAAATCCGTACTCGTGGCAGTAGTGCAGAAGCGATTGGCCATTTAGATTCTGGGTATTGATGTCGGCCCCGCGGCGCATGCAAAGCTTTGCGATACGCTTGTTGTTGTTTTGACAGGCCACCGAGAGCAATGTGTTACCAGTGGCATCTTTCGCGTCAATTCCAAGAGACCAGTCCGGGCTGTTGAGGAGCAATTCGACTTCGTCGTACTTCCCGTGGCGACATAGACTGAAGATGGTGTCTAGTTGCTCAGTCTCCTTGACGACTTGTGAGACGGCATCACGTTTCTCAACATGGACAGCAGTGGGTTTCGAAGATGCTGATGCTGTACCTGTTCCTGGTGTTGTTGTATCTGTAGCATTCTGAACAAGCTCCGGACGAAGTACGAGATCCTCAATAAACTGTGTGGTGAAAATTGCACGTCCTGACGTCCACGGTGAATACCCGATCGTCAGCCACTCCTCCAGAGCTCCACGGGGTCTGATAATTCCGACACTCCTCGGCTCGTTCATATTCTTGATGATCGGCAGATAATTGGCCTGCATCTGACAAGTTTTGGTGCTAGTGACGGCAGCAACAAAGTCTTTTGGAAGGCATGCAACTCGCTGATGAAGAGCACCGCCGAAACCCTCTACTGCCGTTTGACTCTCACCAGAGGCGTCTATAGGCTTCTTTACCCAAGACGTGCCTTCTCCTGGAGGTGGGTGAGTCTTGTATCCTGGCGTCTTCTTGCCGACATGGGGTCCACGTTCACTGAGTTCTTCGTCATCCGGAGTTGGAGAGATATTCACCGATGGTGCCACAGAATACCCACTTCTCGAGGAATGCAGCGACCCAATGGAACTGGTCTCCGTTCTAGAAGAGCATATCTGTTCGTCGTCGTCGTCATCCTCTTCATCATTCTCATCAAATTCATAGGAACCGTGGCTTTGGTGACTTTGATGGAGTTTCCGGGCCAGCTCTGATCGAGCGGATTGCGCTGCTGGAGCTATTGTGGATTTTGCTGGTGAAGTACTTTGCTGTTGAACGCGCATGCCAAGACCCATACCAAGACCGATACCAAGCTGCAGCATATCAACACTAGTCCCCTTAGCAGCTCCATTTGCTTGGCTAAGCGCTGGAAGAGCTGATCCTAAAGCTTGTGTAATGCTGTCGATCATTTGTTTGGTACTCGAATCAAGCGGTGGCACGACTACATCATCTGGCTCGTTTCCTTCGTTCGTAGCAGCCCCGAGAGTCTGAACTCGTGACTTTGTTGAGGCTGCTGAAGATACTTGGCCGTCTGCAATACTACTCCGCTGTTGATGTCGTTTTAAGGAAAGCTGTGGTACCTGGATACGTGTGAGTTCTCCCTTACTCACAGAAGCTGGACCAGGACTTTTGTCAGCATTGAGATCGATGACGATATCGTGCTTCTTGGCACTGGCAGTCACAAGCTTCACACGGCGTTCCTTCTCCTCAGGAGCCTCCATTTTCTTCGTCATATACTTCCGAAGATTTTGTTGCGAGTATCGTGCGGCTCCTCCATCTTTCGCAGCATCAGCATCGCCACCATTAGCAGAAATGCCAAGTCCTACGCCAAGTGTGGCAACTTCGCCTTCTCCAGTCGTGATAACACCATCGATGTCACCGTCTTTGCCTCGGAATTTCTCCGTGGGAAGTATGGGCCGCGTCCAGAAGGTATCACCTGTATTGCGGTCGTACCAGTATGCCACGCCATCTTCAGTGACAAATTCGTCGTATGGACTGTTCTGTGTGTAAGCCCAGCTACGATATACAACACTTGAGCAGAGTCCAAGTGCACCTTCAGGATCCGAGTTCTTCATAAAGGCACCCGGTTGTTGTCTACCAAGTGTTGTGAACGCTTGTGGCTGGTTTCGACTGGATTGTCCAATCCACAGCAGATGAATAAACTCGACCGGTGTGTTTTCACGTGTAGTAGGCACGCAGAACGGGTACGTCCGGTCCACCTTCGTGGTCACCGTAGCATTCATTGACGCTATGTTCGGTGCCAGAATACTGCTCGACGGTGCTACTTGTACGCCCGGAACATGATCAAGCACGACGAATGGATCGACGAGCCAAAAGGTCCGGAAACCATTTGCCTCCTCTTCTCCAGTCTGCTCTGGACGATTCAGCGGAAACCGGCGTGCTTCAAGTGCTAACATTTCGCGCGTGGATTCTTCGTTAGCTGACAAAGAGGTGAGGTGAACTCGAGCTGCTATAACGATGCATGGTGGTCTTCTTACATTGAGAGAATGTTCCAGCGCACGGAACACATATTCAGGTGCAGTCGGCTCCACAATAAGGCAGGCAAATGTTATCGTCTCGTCACGACCAGGTGTTGGTGCAACGGCACGTCTGTCAAAAACCACGAAGTTGCCAAACTGTGCGGGAATGTACGTGGTGACCAGCATGTGGATAAGCAACTCTGCTGACAACCCACCAACGTCTAAGTTACCAGGGGTGGACTTGCGTGAAAAGGTAGCGAACAGCACGACAAGTGGTCTTACATGCTTAGTACGTCTTGCGTCCGTCGATCCGAGCGGTGGACTACACGCTCCAATCTGCAGAGCAGCTTTCTGCAGGGCCGCCATTGCCATACGTGCAGATAACCTCTCCAACCAGCTCGCACTATGACCAGCGTCGATGTGAACGTTTGGGACAGGAAGCGGAAGTCGTTCCAAGAAAGTTGGTACTGGCATCGGCACACAGCGGGGTGGTGGCAATTCGTACACCCGAGGTTTGTACAGCGCGACAGGCTTCGTGTATTCCGTGACTAGAATCCAGTTGCGAAGTTGCGGATGTGCTGGATTAATCATGATGACATTGCGCAGCGGAACTGTGTGAGTGCCAGTACGGTCCTTCGCGGTCACCGGTGCTTTCGGATGAAATTCACTAACGCTCTCGGAGTACTTGGACACCCATCGAGTATTCTGAAGGGTGGTTTTCAGTTTGAAAAACGAGGGAGGTCGACTGGCATCCTTGCCCCCACCAAGCGTACTAGGTAAACGGTCTGTTCGAATCTGCTCAAGAAACGAGCGGAACCAAGAACGTGTGTGCAACTTACGCCGCATAGTTTTGTTCCAAGCAGTGGAGAGCTGCTCTATCGCTCGGTAGATTGGATGTCGACATTCAATGACGGTGACGTATTGCTTCAATTTCCTGTCATATCGAAGTGAAGCCCGCTGCTTCATGAATATTTCCTGAATCTCCTCTGCTCGATACTTTCGTCGAAGTTGATCCAGCTCCCAGTTGGCACACATGAGAGCGCTCTCAGCAGAGCGAATTTTTCGAGTCGCTTCTCTCGGATCTCGATGTAAATCACAGTGACGTCCATTGCTAGCGCTCCAGCAGTTGAAACAAACTCGCACTGCTTCTTGTCGAGCAGCTTCTCTCGACTCTGGATCGTCTAGGTCTTTTAAAACACCATCGTCTTCCTGCTGCTGGGAATTCTTTTTCCTAGATGAGCTCTTCCGTGATGTGTCCTGAAGAAAACCAGGATCAGCCAAGTCACGAATATGTGGTGGTCGTCCGGCTCGACTCGCCACTTTCGCCTTGCTGCGAATGCCTGATGATCGTGTTGGGGACTCTGGACCTTCTCCTTTGGAACGCTCCGTTCGCTTATCTCGATTTCGTGCCAGCATAGCAACTAACACCGGTTCTTCACGTTTACCGAGTACAATCTCGCGTCGGCGACTCACTGGTCCTGTAGGACTTCCTTGGTTCCGTGAGCCCTTACCAGGGATGGATTTTTGACGCAGAACAACGTTAGATGCAATGAGCGACGAAATTGAGTCAAACTTGGATACGTGCAGCGCGCTACGGATAGTATCTCGAAGCTTACTGTTCCTGGTACCATCAGCACGGAAGAGCGTGTCATTTGCCTGCCAATCGCTGTTGTCATCTTCTCTACCAAGTGGAGTGAGTTGGTCTTCTTCGTCGAATTCCAGAGGTAGAGATCGTCGTCTGTTAAAAAGTGGTTGATCCAAATCACCTGCTTCGCTGTCAGCGTATCTACCATCGTGTGTATTCTCACTGGCAAGACTGCGCTCTGAAGGGAGTACTGAATCACATTCCCACGGATTTGGGGACGGTGTGATGTACTCAGGCTGTAATGATGGCAAACTTCGTGGTGATCTGATCGATCTTTTGCTCATATTTGTCTCGTTTGAACGGCGAGCTCCAGATATTTGATGCTGCTGCTCCTGATCGCTACAATTTGATCGAGCAGAACACGTCGGGGATAGAGGTGGGAGGCCATCTGATTGTACGATTCTCGAATATGAACGTTGCTGGTTAGTTCGTGTCATTGTTTTCAAGCTACTGCTCGTGTTCAAGGAAGGTAGAGCAGGAAGCGATTGAGAGGCTGCCATCCTTGGAAGTGATGTAGCGGCTGGAGTAAATGCTTGTCCTGCTGGTGGTTCCCATTGACTGATTCCAGTCGTCGCGTTATAGTACCATACTTCACCGCGCTCGATGTCACGCACCTCATGCCACTGATCCGTCTCGGGTTCTACGATGTCATTGTTTGAAGCAGCTGCAGCTTCTTGCTTCTCCTGCCACCTACGACGACGACACAAAAATCCCCGGGAGTGTGCTTGAATCAATGTGGCGCTAGTCTCGAGACGATTTTCAAGAGTTTGTTCACGTTTTCGCTGCTTCTTTCGAATTGTTTGCTCTGCTCGAAGTCTCTCTCCGTTGTGAATTTCTTCTTGTCGGTTCTGCTCTCGTTGGAATGTATTTTTCTGCCATTCGACGCCATGTTTCGATGGTCTCATGTCTGGAAAAAACGTGTCTTTGGCTTGACGAATCCGAGCTTCTTCGTCGTTAAATGCTGACGGATCTACGGGTTCTATAGGGTCAGCTCGACGTGACGGTGACTTGACCACCTGATCACTAGTTTTATTGTCATTTTGAGTCTCCTCCTCGTCGTCATCATCCAAAACTTCAATTGTCAGTCGAGTTTTACCTCCTTTGGAGGCCGGACCAGTGGTAACTTTGGGGGTTTTCTTGAGTGTCTTCGCTGGTGTTTTAACGAGTCGTAGAAGCTCCGTCGTCTCTGCATGTAACTGGACTAGACTTTCATCACCTTTGAAAACCACTGGAACTCCATCGGCTGAGACCTTCTCCTCGAACTGTTTTGGTTTCCGTGATTGAGTTCCTGCTTTGCGCTTTGAGAAGAAGGAGCGCATACTACTGCTGCATGCTCAAACAATCCGACCGATGCACAATTAGCACGGAAGGAGAAAGTGGTGACCTAGTAACGGATCAAAAGCTAATGAAAGAAGAGAAAAACAAAGGTGGACAAGTTTGAAGTCAAACGGAGTTTACTGTGAGTATCGTCGAATTGGTGGATTTCCAAGTCGTTAGCGACTTATTCACGGTGACAAAGCTCACAGTGTTGTATGGTATCACTCACCCGTGTATTAAAGCGTGTATTGATCTTCACTCCATAACGTAATGGACGAAAGTGAATGTGGAGAACACTGGTTTCAACAATTATTCGGTGTGAGATGTCAAAGTGGATGGATAGATGCATCGTAAAATAAGAGATAACCCCCTACGATATCATACACTGTGGTCATTACCGCATGATCTTTACGACTTACGTGCGATATCACTGACAGCTGAAGTTTGTCAATGCGTGATCGTACTTGTATGAACCTACATTGATAGCACGCATACAGTAAGCGTAGATTGTACTGAAACACTTGGGTATCTACAACAAGGACGCTTAGCAGCCAACCTCTGATGTTGTCTGCATCTAGATAACCACTCGGGGACGAGCCACTGGAGCAGCCAATTTTCAGCTTAATTAAAGTCATGAACACGATGCGCTTGAGAAACGTATCAAGATCCCATCTGACGTGATACCAGAAGATAGTAGCGACAAGGCAATACTCACGGTGGCAAACATTTAAAATGATTGTTTTCTGAAGTGACTCAGGAGTAAATAAAGGCCTTACCACGGAGGCCTCACTCAACTTCACCATTTTCTAATTTCCAATCGCAACGAGAAGTGGCTTTAAACGATATGACATTCTGGACAATGTCACTAATGTTTTGGGCTTTCGTGCTTCAAACTGTGGATGCAGTTGTACCGATTTTCAAGACCGATCCACGCACTATAGTCATAGTGAATACGGAGACAACGGCAGATCGAGGAGTTTGTCCCGTTCCTGGAGACGAATTAGAGCGCAGTATTGTTGGTAGTTCGTCAGCCATATTAGCGACGGATGGTGGAAATGTGAATAGGATCTACCAGATTCTACACTTGACGGAAAACCTCCTTCCTGATGATCCTGCTACTCTGCTCGAAGATGCTCAAGAATCAAGACGCCAAGTACTCAACCGTGGGGTTACATCTACAAAACACTAACCTTTACTTCCCAATTGGGTCGGTCAGGCTCTCGGTGAGCCTAGTTCCCAATCATGCTGTAGATCGAGGCACAGGATGAACAGCACTGGAAAATGTCCGCGTGGTTACAAAAGTGCTGGGAGTACTTGTATGGCGCGATGTCCACTAGCTTTTCCAGTTGAAAATGGCGCCGAGTGTGTTTCGCAGAATCACAAGAGTTTCCTCGAGGCAATTCTCGAAATCATCTTCAACCCCCTGCAAGCATTTCGGGGAGTTAGATCCAGTGTGTACGAAAACTTCCCCATCGCATAAGAAGCAAGAACACCACCAAAGCAAGTTGCTTCTGTTCTTGCATCGATAATTAAATCCGGTTCAACCTGTGGAAACCAGCTCATATCACTCACTGACCGTATCGTGAAAACGGTAAACGTCATTCGAGATAAATTCCCGGGTATTTCAAATGAAGACATCCGAACGAGCATGAGCACATCATCAATTGCTCTGATCGATATACCACGTGTGACTCGGGAGTGCTTGATCGAATTCCAACAGACGAAGATGAACGAGGCTTCCTACGAGTTACGCGATGCAGTACGCAAAGCTTTTGGGATGGTCGTGGATCAGGTCATCGAGACGTCGACTATCAACTCGTTGGAATCACTCATTGGTGTCGACTACATGATAGAGACTTCGAACTTGGGATTGGATCTGCTGTCAATGACCGATCCTACCGGTCTTGTATATTCAATGGCACACAAGATGCAGCTTGTGTGTGGCCCAACAGAATTTGTGGGTGACGTCGATGATGGTTCTCTGATCGAAGCTCTCGGTTTGAAGATAATAGGTAACACCTTCACTGGTAGTGATGGCATGTGGACAAGTAGTGGTGACGGTATCGTTTCTGTTAGGCTGTCAAGTGCAAGCTCTCATGACGTAATGGTAGAGATCTTCTCCGGTGGTGACTCGATCGCTGAAGTGAAAACAGTGCATGGCGAGACTGTGACATGGAATTCAACAGTGGCTGAATTGCATGACAAGACATTTTACATGAAAAGCTGGTACCGGAGCTTCTTCGGTCTTGTTCCTGTTAGTGGTGGATCACTATCGTTGTGGATCCCCCGTTCGTCGATAGGCGGTCACTTGGACATGAACGTGGAAATCCACTAACGCAACATAGTTACCGGTCAACAAAGCAAAGTCACTCATATCAAAACTCACCGTGATCACGGAATTGTGCATTGTGTTTCGTTTGGTTCCACATCATGAGGTCTGCTTATCACCTTCCTTCCACGTATGCAGACTCCATGAGTTTTCTGCCAAATGGCTTCGTGGTTCACTTTCACTTTCAAGCTCACAACACATGCATTTTCAACACGCGTTCGATGGGTTATGCCTACGATAACATCGCTACGTGCTGGGCACAATGTCCGCTGAATTACCCCGTGCAATGTGGCATGGAATGCATCCCACAGAGCGACGACTGTGCGCTGGAGGTTATCACGAAGATTGAGTCAGTAGCTACTGTGGCCCTGAATGCTGCGACCTCGGGTGTGTTTGGTCAGTTGAGTACGGCAAGTGCTGCTGTCCAACAAGGGGTCAAGTGTGGACAGAAGCTTTTCACCGTGGTAGAAAGCATCGTGGACTACGCTGAGGCACTGCAAACCAACTTCCCCAATGGCACTCAAGAACAGGTCATCTCCCTATTGAACAACTCGGATATT